>JAQGCG010000092.1:0-10811 GCA_034699285.1 Liacarus coracinus | reverse complement strand
TCACTTTAAGTGATAAAATACAGTATAATCTTGATTATAGCAACTATTGCTCTATAATTTAATTCATTTAATTGTGCTTATAATCCAATTCTTATATTATCGATAAATTAAGTTATTTAATAAAACATTCAAACTTTATAGTCTTTATCCTAAATTTATTTTTACCAATTTAAATTTGTTTTCTTTTTTGATTGGGTAACTTTGGTTAAATTTTCTATTTTAAGATTGCTCTAAAAGATTGTTTAGTTTAAATATATTTAAGATGAAGATTTGGGATATATTATCCAAATATAAATCCAAATAAATTATATTAATATAGTATTCTTTGTTATAATTAATTACAAATATAATCTTCAAATCAATTTAAAAATACTAATTTTTAGCAAAGATTTATTACAATTTATTATAAAAAATGTAATTTAATAAATAAAATTGTATTCAAAATAAACACTCGATTAAACTGGAAAAATATTTGTGCAGATATTTTGTTTTAATGTGTAACACAAAATATATAATATATGTGAGCACTTATATCGAGAACTAACTGTAATATAAAGCCTGTGAGAGAACAGAGAGAATACAGTTTTGTATAATATATTATTATTATATCTAATTAACTACTTTTCACTGAAGTGTCTGTCAATTATGATAACATTTTATTGTATGCCTTATTTCAAAGTATTATTTGCAGTTAGAATACGAAAATGTGAAGCGAAAGAAGAAAATAGGATTTTGACGACAATTACTCTCAAATGGCATAATATTATTGAAACAATAATTTGTTTAGAATTAACTAAAAATCGGAATTAAAATTGAAAAAATTGTTTCACAAATAGTAATAATAATTAATTTTATAGTCAATAATGAAATATTATATAACTTTACAGAATATACTTTAAAATCGTTTTATAAAATCTATTCAATACAGTAATGTATTTTATAAGGCTATCAAATAATTCTAAAATCAATATTAATAGTGAATTAAGTGTCGATTATTATAAACGCTGATTCAGATAAATATATTATTAATAATTCATAATTTATTTTTGATAAGACTAGACTTCAAATATACGTTTGAAGGCTCAGATTCTGCGATCTAAGCAGGAAGTGTTCGTAAACTTTTAAAGAATTTTTCATAAAATTGTTTACCAAGGCTATTTTGTAAGAGCATAACATTGAGTGCACATAAGTCTAACATAAGTCTAATTATTATTGATTTGTATGCTTGACTTGTATACTGAATGAGATTAAAAAATTTAGTCCCAAATTAAAACAATAGTAGAATATATTATTCATTGCAGGAATCTCCAATAGGAGCTATAGCCAAAATACCTCCAAAATCTCAGAGATACAGTATTACAACATCTCCCCCCTCTCAAAGAGCAACGAACAAATTCAGATTATTTTTTCAAAAAATACTACTGTACATATTGCCCACTTTCCTAATGTACTGAAGCATCTTTCATCAATTCTTTATATATTTTATAAAAGATAAAGGAGAAAATGATATTTTTGTATTGATTTCAAACAAAAACTTTAAAAAAAATCAGTTTTTGTGTTAATTTTCATCAATTTTTAATCAATGTTTTTGACAAATATTTGTTTGACAAGGATATGGAGACTTGAAAATTACATGGTGGAATTGGGCCTTCAAAATACTAGGGGAAAAAATTATAGTCTGTGACGTTAAAATTTTGACAAGGGGAAACAATGCAGTTATGTTTAAATTCAGATTTTTTCAATAAAAAAAACAAAATTATTAGTGTTGTTAATGATATACAGTATTAGACATTTAATAACAATATTTGATACAATTTAACAGAAATTTTTAAAAATTGTACTAAATTTATCGAAATTTTAAGCTGTGAAATGTAAATATTGTTTCCAGATTATTTCGGCGATTTATATCCAAGCTTATAAATTAAACTAATTTTCCATATAATATTTTTAAAAAATAGAAAATAATTGTTTGCTTTTAAACAAATTGTATAAATAAATGTATTTTAATTCAATATAATTCTAAACATTAATATTATTCAGAATCTTGAGAAACATCGAAAGTGAGTATTTCAAGTCTAATTTGAAATTGAATTGTGTTTACAAAAAATATATTTTTTATTTATATTTTCTATTGAGATGAGAAATATAAAAAAAATTGTCTTATTCGGGACTATTTCTCATATTTATCAACACTTTTATATACATTTCTGTAAAATATGATGGAGTTATATACAGTATATTAAAGTAATACTTGAACTAAATAATCAATTACAATTTTGAATATTCATTGTATAAATTATTCTGATTTAAATATAGTGTTATATTATAGATAAACATTATAAACACTATTAACAATATTAAGTTTAGTGATTGTTGCAAACAAAATATTGTAGTTATTGAATACAGGATTTTACTTATTAATAACTAACTAAATAATAACTTTAAAACTAATTGCAATAATTATGGCAACATTTATATATATATATATATTGGCAAAGATTTATATTTGCCATAAAAAGGATTATAATTTTGCATTTTTGTCAAAATTTATACTGATTTGAGATTTATTATTATTTTATCTTTTACTTCATTTCAAATCTAAATTCACAATTGATTCACATTTTCGTAATTACCAAACACATTGAGTAATAGTGTTTTGTTAAATAATAATCCTTTTTAGTTCACATCTTTAACCATTAGTAATAAACATAATTATAAGATGTAATAAACTTTTTAAGTATTTAATTAGTCGTTAGACATACAAACAAATTAATTTTGAAATCTATTCATAAAATTAGAAAAAGTGCTTCAAATGATTAATACTTTAAATTTTATAATCTTTTAATTGATTAAGTTTTGTATTTGAATTAAATTGTTATAAAAATCTATTGAATTAGATTTCAATTTAATGGTTAATTCAGATAGTTTTGAAATAACTAATGACTTAATGATGAAAGGAATTTCATTGGTAATCGATTAGGACTAGGAGTTAAGCTGAAAATTGTCTATAAATAATTGGAATTTGATTTATATATCAATAAAAGTGATAAAGAGATAGACTATAACTCCAATTGGAAGGAAGGATACGATTAAATTAATTCCTTATAATAATCAAACAATAGTTTTATTTTCACTTTTAAAGTAAATGAAACCAATAAAATGATGTAAATTAAGAAAAGGAGTGGTATGAGAAAGATATGGTATATTAGAGCTCAACCCGGATTCAAATTGTGATTTATTTATCGGCATTTAATCTGCAATAAGTTAAGCCCTAATGATATGTTAAGCTTAAGTGATAGCTCTTTACTATTTATAAAGTTAACAATCGATAAGTTAAATGTTGTAATGAATTGAAACCAACAGTTGAAATGTTTAAATGTGTCGAAGCTGTCAATCAATACTTATATCATAAGTGATATAATATTAGTGTATTCTCAACACAAACGATCAAATGTCAACTAATATCTAATCGAAAGTAGTTCTCATTCAAACTCAACTTATCTGCCATTCCTTAATGTTTAGTCGTATCAGATGTGCTGCTAGTCTTAGAAACAACGAAATGTGCATTTGATAGCCGTTTAGTTTAATTTTGATTCCATAATCAATATATACTACAATAGTGTACAATAGTGTACAATACTCTATCCCAATGTAACAGCACATAGAGCTCACAGCTCTTGACATTTATGATCTGAATCTCAATATTGGCCTATTATTCTAAACTCATACCTACTCTTGTGCACAGTTAGACTGTGCCAACAGCTACTATCAAAACATTATAGTCAACCAAAAACTATACTACAGTTAAAGTAGCCGTACATACGATAAACTATAATATTATAGATTTTGTTATTATGTCTTCAAAAGATAGAAATCAGAATCAGAGTTCTTAACTTTATATGAATTATATTGCCTTATATTGCACTCAATTGTCTGTTATCTGCCTTCTTGTCATAACTAGGATTAGATGTTAGGCATCAAGACTTGTCACCAATTGATTTCTCGTTTACTTTTCACCCGATTTTAGTCTTTGTTCGCGACTCGAGCTCTACTCTAATACCGTTAGTCAACACCAAATAAATAGACGTAAAGGGAGTGTAAGTGAGTATAAGAGAAGAGAAGAGAGAAGAGAAGAGGAGAGGAGAGAGCAGATGCCATTCCAAAGAGAACAATAATCTAATTTGTAGACATCAAAAGCGACTCATTTTATGAATTGCCAATCTCTGCCTTATTTAACATTCTATATAATAATTCCTAATATTCTCTACTATTCTCTACTATACAGTACTGTACTATTGCTATACTATTGTAGAGATGAGGCACACATTGAAAAAAGTTCCCATTCGTTAGACAAACAAAAACTATGGCAATACTCAATACTCTTATTGCAATTCGATAGATAAGAGTACACATCGGGACAAGTGCTCTGTTTTCTATTGCACAGATAGTGTATATCACATAACACTAACTTATATTAAGTTATTATATTCGAAGACAATTAACTTATCAATAGTTGCTTTGATTTTAATATTAACTAATAATGAGTGACAGCACTTGAAAATAGGTTAACACTTATATTGATATTTAACTCTTGCAAAACAATTGCAATACCTTTTTATTACAGTTTAAGTTAATTACATTGCGTTTACAATTAAGTCATTTCAAAAAATTTCAACAAAACATAAAACTTCAAGACTTTTATGAATTCATAGTTTAAGTAATAATACAATAATTTTTTTGTAAATAAATTTTAATAAGAATTAAATACCGAAGAATAGCGTAAATAATATATAATTAATTAAAAATTGAGTCAAAATCGATGACATGATCTGATAAGTAATTGAGTCGAACAAAGGGATCTGAAGTCTGTCTGTCTCTCTATATCATGCCTTTATTGGATGTAATAATTAAATATTGTTTACAATTTCACTAATATTTACATTATATTTGTATTATAACAACAAAATAGCAACGAATCAAAAGATATTTTAAGCAAAACCAAAGTAAAACAAATGGTTTACACTATTTGTGAGCTTTTGACGTACGCTGTGGTGGTTGTGATTGCGATACTGTCTGTCCTATGTTTAACATCTGTTGTCCCATAGAATTAATCGGAAAATTAATTGCCTTTGACTGATGTGTCAAATGTGCCGAACGTTTCTCTTCTGAAACCAAATTATTGGAACTTTTTTTAGAACTACTGTTCGATTCGTTCGACTTTTTAGATTTGGACGAACTCTTAATTTTGTCCTCTTTTTTGGAACTATTATTAGATTCGGTTTCATATTTAGATATTTTTTCTTTTTTACTCGACTTTGGACTCGATTTTCTTTTTCGGCCAACAGTCGTGTCATTCGATTCAAATTCGGGGGTATTTGTGGTCAATTTCTGGTCTTTGAGTTGAATTCTCAACTTTAGTGGATTGAGTGGAAAGTCAGTGTCTTTCATGTCTTTGTCTGATTCGTCGAGACTTAACTTCGATTTAGAGATTTTTAGTTTAATTGGTTTAACATTTTGTTCAACACTTGAAATGTCTGTTTTGTCTTTGGGCGACGACCACGAGATCTTAAATGGCGGCTCATCTTTAGGTTCTGTGCTATACTTCTCTTTATCCTTATCCCTCTCTCTATCCCTGTCCTTATCCTTTCGTTTATGTCTTTCCCGATCCTTATCTTTATGTTTGTGTTTATGTTTATCCTTATGTTTACTGCTTTTATGTGAATGATGTGAGTGTTTGTGATGTTTTTCCTCTGCGTTTGGCTTTTCCTTCACTTCTTTACTAACAGTTACGGGAAGTTTAGCCACACCTGAATCAGAGGCCACGATCTTATTGTTTATTAACGGTTGTTGTGGAGGAGGACTCGACTTCTCTTCTATTAAAGGTTCGATATTGGGTTTGGTCTCAAATTCTGTAAAACTGTTTATCGTTTGCTGTCTATTATGGCTTAAAACGGACGGAACGTCTGCTCCTTTCGGGAGTTTTTCTTTATTTTCTTGTTTTAATTGAATCGATGCTATAGTTTCGTAATTATTGCTCAAAATATTTGAATTCGAATTACTTTTAATATCTGTTTGTAATTCAATTGGCGTTTGATTTACAACTTCTTCTAATTTAATGTTTAGTGAGCTTTCATTCACTTCTTTCTCTCTAAATGTTTGGGCGCTTTGTGTTTGAGCGCTAAAACCCATCGAATTTTTCTGTGTGTTATAAACATTTCTATTTTTAGGTGAATTTTTCAAAACTTTGGAATTTTGAAATTGTTTTATATCTAAATCTTGAGTCGTATTAGAGTTTGTTTTAACAGTAGTTTGAGCTGAAGAAGAATGCGATACAAATGACTGCTTTTCGTGTTTGGGAACTGTTTCCACGTCTGCAACATATTTGAGTGGACTTAACATAGGAGGCGGGGGTTCGGGTTTAATACGAGATAAAACGCTTTGTATGTCATTATATTTAGAAGGAATGGTTGGCTTTACGTTATCTGACTTTGAATGGACAGCAGTTGCCGTCGTTATTGAGTTAGTGGTCGTTATTGGAGTCGAAAATATAGACATAAAACTCGTGGGTTTTGTTTCTACAGTTGTTTGAAAACTATTACTATTATTATTGTTATTATTATTTATTAAACTTTTCTTAGAATCAGACGAATCGTTCATAAAATCAGATGTAAATGAAGTCAAATTTAAGCCATCGTTCGATTGATTAGAATTATCTGAAAACTCCATTTTAAGGTCAGTCGCGATCTCTCTTTTGAAGTCAAGAGAGTCTTCGCCGTCCGTCGAAAATATTGAGTTGAAATTTGAGGGTTTATTCACAAGATTTTCGTAAAAATCCTCTGGAATTGAATTATTTTGTGAAGATTTCGGATGATTTGATGAAGTAATGGGTTTTGATGTGTTTGTTGGACGACCGGTACTGTTACTACTACTGGTGTCCCATAAATGTTCAGGATTTTTAGCTTTCAATTTATTCCGTTCTTCGCTTTGTTTTTGTTTGTCGTTATTTATTTGTTGTTGTTTTGACCACAACTTATCGCTAACTATAGGTTTGTCCCTCTGTTGTGAACCCATATCCCGAGCTATTGGATGTGTTAATGACTTATTGGGTTTATTCAATTGTTCCAATTGTTGTCTGGTATTGTCCTGTTGTGTATTAGCCCTTTCCTTCCTTTCCCGATACGTCGCGTAAGACATTGCGACCGGAATTTTATTTGACTGTTGAGACATCGCTTCGGTCTTTACTTTTTTCATAAGCGGCGAAGTGGACGATGAATTGACGGGTCCTATCGTCTCATTCGGTTGGTGTGAACTCGACTTTGAAGGCATCGATGGCTTAATCTCTTCTCTTAAATGAGAGGAACTCTTTCTCTCATCCTTTAAATCGATTAAATTTAATATAAAATTATAAATAATTTATATATAAAACAAATAAATTAGACTTACATTCGGTTTATTCAAAGTAAGGGAATTGTTTTGAGAGGCGGCGGCACTCGTACTCCCACTTAATATTTTGCGTTTCAGTCTTGAGGGGCACTTATCCAAAATGGCTAAAAACTCTGAGGTCAACCTTTCTAAGAGGTCAAGAGTGACAGTCCTGTCCACATAGAAAAACCAATCCTTTCCTTCACTCGAACGCGGAATCTATTGAATGACAAACGAATGAATGTATGGTTTGTTCAACAATAAGTCGTGTAATACCTCCCACATCGACCACTTGCAGGCCAAGTGTATGCAAACACAGGCGACAACAGTTGGTTTGTATTGGAGACACATAGTAGTCAAGTGTAGACTATTGGTGGCCATGAAGTAAGAGGTCTGCGCGAGATCTTTGCTCGCTATAAGACATCATATGATTGATTCGAATAACCAATTAATCAAAGACAACAAAACAAGTCTTGTGCCTCACCTCTGACCAGTTGGCAACAGTTGACAACCGACGTGTGCGGGTGTTCGACAGCGATGTCAAAACCCAACGTCTGAAGCATTAGATTCTCATTGAATACTAATTCCATTGCCTGTTCCTGATATGCCTTTAATGGACACAAGACATTAGACATGATATACAACTCATTATTTGTGGTGATATATACCTCACTCTTGATGTCGAGGGCAGGGGTTTCTCGATGTAAACACATGTGCGACACCTTTATTACGTGCTCTAACTTTCGGGGCTGTTCTTCGACTTTTGCGGCCAAAAAAAGAGCACAACTGGAGATCGACTGTAAAGACAACAAAATAGTAATAATTGTGACTATAATTGAGTCCAAATTGACTGACATTTCGGTGAAATTTAGTGAACGAATGAAAGGTATAGAAGCGATGCATATAAACAATGGCTGTGTTTATACATAATTGGGATCTAAAGACAAATAATATAAATAAATATAATATATTTATATATTTGTGTGCATTTATATATAATATAGTGTTTAGTGAACGGACACATGTAGTCGTTGTCCCATATCTTGGATCAGATTCGCCGCCTGTTGTCTATACGATAGCTCTTTGTCTGAATCAATACCACATCTTCGGGAGGGAGTGTTCGCCAAAACTTCTTTAGTGAAATACCAGCGATCACTGCCCGCCATTACCTGTCCTTCACTATCAACTGGTGTCCAATACTTCCTCTGAATCGCAATTAGGAAGTAATACAAGTAATCACTCGTTCCGTCATTAAAATGGCCGACACTTACACTCAAATAAAGTGTTACTCTTTTACTACACTTTTGCAAAACTAAATGTAATTATTTTTATTAATTATTTTTATTTATGTTTTTAAACTAAATTTATATTTAAATACAAATAAATAACTTTTTATTTAATTAAAATTCTATAAAAATATTGAAATTTTAAAGATTAACTCAAAATATAATGAAATAATTCGTCACTTAATTTATGAACACTTTGTATATAACTATTGAACGCATTTTCAAAACAAAACAACAGAAAAAATAAAATAAAAATATAATTAAAATTGAATTAAATTCAAAAATTAATGCATGAATTGAAACATTTATTTATGAGAAGTGATGTCAAACCGAAGCCAATGGCCAACACTTAATAATAGTGTGAATTCGAGTTCATTTCAATACAGACTTAACTCAAATGTTAGGTTTGGGGCAAAACATAAGACCCGATCGCGAGTGGAGTTATCACAACAACACCTCTGCTCTTATGTCCACAGAATATGTCTTCAGAACCGTTTGGACGGATTTAATTACTGTATCCGTCATATACTGGAGGACAGGAGCGCTCCATTCAGACAGTGCTCTTACATTCACCCCCAGTCAGGAAAGAGATGTCCGAACGCCGCCCGAAGAACCGATCGACGGGACAGTACTCTCTGTCCCTGGCATTTGAAGAAACTATACCTTAAGAGAAAACAAGCAGTCATTCAACAGATTCGCATCAAATCTGAAGAAAATAACAAACGAACCGATGAATTGAAACAATTAATGACGGATTTGGAGCACTACTGTCCCAATAAATCACATGACTCGAGAAGATTGGCTGTCGATTGGGTACAACTCGAAGACCAAAGTATTACTGCGAGCGAACACCTGAGGAAAAAAATGGCCGAATCTGTGGCTAATCTTAACTCGAGTTATAGCGACGACGAGAGCCCGCACTCAATGGTCGACGACGTGTTCCGTTCCGATCCATTAGAATCTGATTCAGAATCTGTTGACAGTAATAATGAAGAGCCTCTAAAACACGCCGGCGTTTATGCGGCCGAAGAGGTGTCGCTTGTCTTGAGAGACAAAATGCTTCGATTGCAAAGTCTTTATGTCCAACAATTCAAACGATTTCAATATTTATTGAAAGAAAAAAAGAAAAAATATTTAATGAGTCTTAAAATGGAGAAAGAAATCAATGGAATTAAAAGTATTTCGCAAACGGTTTCAGAAAATAGTTGTTCCAAACAAGAAATAGAAGACTACCAGAAGTTGAAGTCGTTGTGGCGATACCACAGATCACACGGAAGTGAAGCTCTGCTTAGAAGACAGTCCAACGAAAAACGTAAGGCTTCTATTGAAGGCCTTCACTACAAACGTCCGACTTATCCAATCTGTATATTCGCAAAGGGAGACCACGTCTGCACCAATCGCTCTCTCCCTCTCTCTCATTACTGTCAGAAACGTAAGCAACCCTTCCATACATTTATCTATTCATCAATTAATCCATTTTGTTATTTATAGATATCTTATATGATGTCAACCAAGTATTGTTCAGACCCTGTGCTTATGTCCAGAAGAATAGTGACGGTCAATGTTCTCCTCCCTGTCTGACTCCTATCATTTCATTTGTACACAAGAATACATGTCTTAATCACAAACAATTAAAGATCGATAAGAATGAAATCGAAAAGATATTGGTTTGAATGCAATTAACCATTAAATCGATTCTAAAAATTAATTAATAATTTTATTTAAGGATTCAAACGAAGAGGAATCCAATCAAATGGTGTCACTTCCGACTGAACCTGAGTTGTTTCAGACTATGGACGACATCGCATCCCTAGGTCTGGACGCTGTGAATCCGGGAAATCTGTTTGGTTTGGATCAGTTCGGAGAACTTGAATCAACAGATTTATTGCATTGAAATCTATTGCTATTTATTTTTATTGCTATATATTATTCAATCAATTAATTCAATTATATTTTTGATTTGCTTTGTAAACCATTTCACTGTTTATCTTAAATCAACTTATTTTCAATTCATATCAATAAATCAATTAACGTATAAAAAAAAAATTATTTCATATATCAATAAATATTAAAATAAATATAACCAAAGCATAACTAATTTCT
>JAQGCG010000091.1:0-10816 GCA_034699285.1 Liacarus coracinus | reverse complement strand
GATTATTTTCATTTCTTGCAAAACGATTTGCCATTCCAGCTGTAAAATATCTTACAAAACATGCTGTGAGCGCTGGCAGTGAACTATTAAGCGATTTAATTCCAGGAGTTGATGTTGCGAAACAAAATATTAAGAAAAGAGCAGTTTCCACATTAAGAAATATCAGTGATTCGATTGAGCAATCAGGGAAAGGTTATAAACGCAAAAGACGAAAAATGAAAACAAAGAGAAAACGAAAATCAAAAAAGTCTTTCATTTCCAAAGTTCGCGTTGGACGTACAAGAAGACGAAGAAGAAAAAGCAATAGAATCAAGCGAAAAACAAGTAAAACCAAATCAAAAAAACAGAAAAGGAAACGTTCAACCAAACAAAGAAATCGCAATATAAAGTTTGATATTTTCAAATAAGGAAATGGCAGAAGAAGTGTTGAAGAGTGAATTGGATTTATTTAAAAAACTATCATTTCAACGAAGCATTGAACATTCACAAATTATACAATTTCGACCAACATCTGCATTAACTGAATCATCAATAATTGAATTCGAAATACCTATAAGTCTTGATGAATATTTAGATCTTCAAAATGTATATTTATATTTTAAAGGAAAACTTGTTAAAGCGGATGGAGGTGATATTATTGCAAATCAAGATAATAGATATTCACTAATAAATTATGGGTTAAACACAATTTTTGATCAACTATCAATATATTTGGGGTCTACATTAATAAGTCAATCGTCTAATACATATCATTATTTATCTTTTATTGAAGCAATTATACAAAATACGCCTACAAATATAGCTACAATAATGCGTTCTTCTGGACTCGTTTCATCATGGTTTAGTAAAACAGATTATGACTTTAATGCAATTGATACAAATTTATCTGCACTCACAAATACAAGTAAATTATTTACATTATATGGACGAATGCATGGATCGATATTCAATTCAGATAAATTGTTATTGAATGGATTGACAATGCGTTTAATTTTGACACGTGCTTCACCACAATTCTATTGTATGGGTAAAGGTGCAGATACTGGAGGGTCTGTTCCTGCGATAACACCAAAATTAGATTTAGCTGAAATATGTATATTTGCCAGAAAAGTTAAAGTTTCACCAAAGATCTTGATAGCACATAATAAAGCATTATCTATTTCTAAAGCTATTTATCCGTTGAAAAGATCGATTGTGAAAGTTTTCAATTTACCTACTGGACAGACAACATTTATAATTGACAATGCAATAATTGGACAGCAACCGTGCTTGATTATTCTTGGCTTAGTTTCAAATGAAGCGTACTCAGGATCTTATCAAAAGAACCCTTTTGCATTTAATCATCATAATTTAAATTTTTTATGTGTACATCTAAATGGGGAAACTTACCTTAAAATGCCTTATTCCCCAAATTATAAAACAAATGAAAACAATTATGAAAGAGAATTTTATGATTTCTTCATGAATATTGGAGTAAATAAATCTTTAACTCAACCAGCAATTGATTATATAAATTATAGTAAGGGTTTATGTTTATATGCATTTAATTTCAACTCAGATGCAGATAGTCCTACAGAGACCGACTACATAAATATAGCAAAAAATGGATTTCTAAATATTGAATTGAAATTTAGTTCAAGTTTAACTGCAGGGCTTAAACTTATATGTTATGCGCAATTTGACAATATTATAGAAATCGATTCAAATAGAAATGTTATGCTAGATTATACAGGTTAAAATGGATACAAATCAACTTATTAAGATATTGAAGAAGGATAAATTTTCTAGAAAGTCATTTTGTGGCGTAATACCTATTGACCATTTACCATTAAAACGTATAAGAACACGATGTGGTTTTATTGTAAATACAGATGAATCAACGAAACCTGGAGAACATTGGGTAGCAATTTATTGTCCAAAATATGGTTCATTTGAATACTTTGACTCATTCGGTAGAATTCCCTTTGATATAAGAATTTTAAACTTTTTCAAAATAAATAATAGAAATTATATTTATAATAATAAACAATTACAAGATATAAACTCAATGTATTGTGGAAAATTTTGTGTTTTATTTATATTTTCGATCCAGAAATTATTACATGAAAAGTATATTAAAATTTTTTACAGAAAATACAATAGTTAATGATAAATTTTTGGATTCATTATTTAATAAAATTTCATTATAAAAATATTTAAATATCTGTGCTACCAAACCCTTTATTTCCCCTATCAGTTTTCAAATTTTCTGCATTATATATATAATTTTTAGGCTCAAGATGTTTATATTTTTCAATTATTAATTGGCATAATTTATCTCCAATCATATACTCAAAATTCTCTTTTCCATGATTATGAATGAGTATTAAAATCTCTCCTTGATAATCAGAGTCAATTACTCCACCACAGACATCCACACATTTATAATAAGCCAAACTGCTCCTACTCGCGAGTCGTCCATAAGTTTCTGATGGTAATATAATTGTGATACCCGTATGAATTAATGCCCGGCGACCTGGTTCAATAAAACCATACTCTGATGAATAGATATCAAGTCCTGCACTACCTTTTGTTCCACGTGTTGGTAATTTTCCATTTTGATGAATTATATGAAATCCTACACCCTTAATACCTATAAAAAAAATTAGTAAGATTTTAACAATTTACAATTTAATTTTATTTTACTCAATTCCGATTTTATAGTGCCCGAATGGTACACATTCAATGCCATTATCCAAAATATATTTCTTGTCATCAAATGGAGTAAAAATCATCTTGCTAATCTTAACAGTGCTTATATTATGTTCTTTACTTTGGATTCTGCGCATAGTAGTGCAATATACGTTGTTATTTTTTAATACACTTTTATAGTGGCTATGATTTATATATTTGTTTAATACTGCTTTTTGAAGACCTTTCGCTGTTTTCTTATTTTTATTATCCCCATATAATATTGAATAAAGTTTTGACTTTAAGCCAACATATTCAGTTATAATTTCTCCACCATATTCTTCCTTAAAAAGTCCAATAAGTTTTTCTTTAGATTTATCATACAGGAAATGATTTTTTGGAAAATTGGAAAAATCCATCAAATATTTCAGCTTTTGTAAATCATAAAATAAATTTTCTGTTTTGATTCTATATAAATAACTGTCAGTATCCGAATATGCAATGTCAATATCTCCTTCAAAATAAACTTTAAAATGATTATAATGTCTATCAAACATGAAATATTTTGAGAGCTCTAAAACTGTCATTCCAATATATATTGGTCTATTTAATTTAACAGTAGTTTTACGCAACTTAATTATTGCTAAATTTGGATCCAAAATTTGAAATGATTCAAAATTAGGCTTAATTAACCATTTGGACGCTTGTTTTTCATTTAATGCTAACTTAATATTTAATTGGTTACGCTGGTTTTGAATTGATTTACCTATTTAAATAAGAAAATTGTTTAGAATTATTATTATTATAATTTGATTCATATTTATTTCAAAAATATTCACCAAATATGCTGTTATTTAGTAGTTTAAAGAGATTACGTTCAAAATTATTTTTTGCATTTTTTCGTAAAGTTGTGTTAAGTTTTATATATGGGCTTAAATATCTTGACTGTTTAAATTGCAGAACTTTATGGATTTTTATTATTTTCATACCCAAACTTAAATATAGCTTTAAATTTTTGAAATGTACAATATAATTATATTTATCATATAAGGTTTGCATCAATTTCTCAATTGGGGTCCTTTTATACCCATATTGTTTTAGATATTCAAGGGTTTTTATCTGATATGGACTTAATTCTTCGTTTGTAACTTTATATTTCTGAGGAGCGAGTGGAAAGTCACAAGTACTGTCATGAATTTCTTTAGGATACTTTAAATCGCATTCAAGAATGTAACCAATTTCAGATTCTGTGTTGATATTTTTCCAATCAATTTTATAAAATAAATTTTCATCAAGCCATTTAAAATCAGACTGTGGCAAAAAATCATTTAGAGATTTTCCGTATAAATTATTTATATCAAGATATGTTAGATAAATAGTTTCTTTGTCTGGATTATAATTGTTCATATATTGATTATTAGCTCTAGCATAACGTCTAGATATACAACTGATACCTCCTCTTATTCCACTTTCTATAAATTGATATTTATCAACATCAGTTAAGAGTTCAAGTTTCACTTTAGTATATTTTAATGCTGCACTCCATGATAAACCTGGTAAACTATAGAAATGTAATGGATCTAATTTGTATACATCTAGGATAGTTTCTCTGAATTTTTGAAACACATCCGCTAATAATGATGTATCAAGATTGACATAAAAGTCATGATATTCGCCGATATTGTTGAATTTAAAATATTTCCATACATTTTGTGCATGTTGATAATCTTCATCATTAATATTTTTTTGGTTTAACGATGAATAAAATTTAGATTTTGTTGGGAGAGATGTTAAATCAAATTTACTAAAATTATCTATGTACTCATAGGGATATATTGATTTTTTAAATAATAAATTTCGTTTAAGCGTTATGTTATCTTCGATTTGAGACTTAAATAATTCTGATGTAATAGGAAAATCATAATTTGATTGTTTCAAATTATTTACTAATTGATCAAGACTTTCATTAAGAAACTGATATGAATCCAACACTTGAATTGAATCAAGTTTAAATGCTAAATACTTTTCCATATTTTGAGGTATTATTGTACACTTTTTAAAAGATTTATTTGATAATCCTTTGATTAGAAAATGTTCATCATACCTAATTAATAAAATAAATTTAGTTTCAATTTATTTTAATATTTATAAACAGTCAATTTATACCCTTTAAGATTGTGAAATAATAATGGAATATAAGAAGGCAATTGATATCGTAAATTACAGCTTAAATGTGCGGCTGCGTTGTATAAACCATTTAAATGATTATGATCCATGACCTTGAGATCAATAAAATTTTCTTCATTAGGTTCTAATGAAAATTTTTCATCACATAAATAACAAAACTTTGAATTTTCATGAAATTCATTTTGTTCTGCTGTAAGAGGTATCATATCTTTCTTATCATTTAATATGGCTTCTATTTCAATAGATATATCTTTTAGGTCTTGTAAAAATACATCTATGCAATTTTCTCCTCGATAATAATTATTATAATATATGTCATTTTTATCCTTAATTACAATCAAACTATAACCACATGGAATATGTTTATTAATAATAGTTGTTTTGTTTGTAATTTTTTCATTAATTGTTATTAGAATTGATTCAAAATCCGCATACATTACAAATGGGAATCTCATCATTTGTTCATATTGCTTAAAGTATAATATATTATTATAAGGATTCGGTAATTGAGCAATAGATGGTTTAAATTTAAGACATTTCATTTTATGTTCTTCTAATTTTTTACAAGTCTTAAAACCTCCAAAACAATTATAGCAAAAGTTGTGATATGTACTAGCATAATTTCCAATTAATCGGTTAAAATGTTTAATTAAATAATAATGATCATCTAATAATAATAAATTAATAACATTGTTTGATTCAATTTTAGATGTTCTAATAGGTTTAATAAGTGATTGTTTACAATCATATTGAGTATAACTAAAAACATTAATTGAGATATCTAAATGTATGTTATTTGATTCAAATTTATTAATTTGATTAATTGTCATTGGAAATTTGATAGATTTTAAGTTAAAATTGGAAATATATTTATAATATTGTTGTGGTCTTTGTGGATTCGTTTTAGGTGGATATAATCCACAAATAACACTCCATAAAAAGCACTTATTATCTTTATTGTTTATGTTTATTATTGCTCTTTTATTTTTCAATTGTTTAGGTAATATTGAATGACAGCTACCTGCTAAAGGATTATAAATGCCAATACGAATGTCTAATCTATCTATATCTTCAATAATAAATCCACTTCCTCGTTCTTGAAAATTTTGAATTTCATTGTCAAAATATTCTACTATTGATTGATATTCATTTTGAAATTGAATTATATCTGTTATAATCAATACAGGTGAACAAAAATATCCTAAGCTATAAGTTTTTACACCTTCAGAATCTCTTGAAAACGAACAAGCTAAACATAATTGTAACTTTATAGATTCAATAATATTTAAAATTTTCTCTATTAGATCACATATATCAACTTTATAAAAACTGAAAAATTCACCACTATCTTTAAACTTGTTATCAGCAAATAACTCAAACATTTGTAAAAATGCTTTAAATGCCACTTTTGATACTTGAAATTTCGAATCTTCTTTAAGTTTAATTAAACGATTTGATAATCCAAATCCGATTTGACTTGAACATCGCAAAATATGTCTAATTAACGTATTTTTCATAAAATATTTTATATGACAGAAAGTGCATGAATAAATATTTTTTGTTTTTGGACATATTCGTATGTGACTTGAAAATATATTTAAATTTCCATAAATTTTGAAACAAAATGGGCATTTATATATTATTTGATTAATATTATTAATTATTTTGCCTTCATGTTTTATTCTTTCATGTTTAAGTAGGATATATAAATTTTTAAAATATTTTCTACATTTTTCGCATTGAAAGTATTCATCCTCTATAAATAAGAGAGACAGAAATAAACATTAGTTATTTAGAAACAAGATGTGTGAAATTAAAGTAATGTGTCATAAGAACAAAAAGATATTAATGTATTTAACCCTTTTAATTTCATTAATTTATTTATGTTTTTCAATGATTATTATAATAAAATATTATTCAATTAAAATCAATGATAATCAAATAAACGATTGTTATTTAACTGTCCACAATTTTGTTACACTAAAATCAAATTATTCCCTCGAGAATTTTAAAAAATCAATCGAATTCAAAACATATATTTATAGTTATTCGAAACCATATTTAATGGAATTAGTTCAAAATTCAACAAAAAATTGCATTTGTTGTCCAATTAATTAAACACATATGTAAGTTAAAATTCATTTTTATTAAACTAAATTTAATTATTTATTATATTACTCCATTTATCAGGATGACGAATTAATTCTCTAACTTCATTACAACATGTTTCTAAAAGATGCACTTGCAATTTTAATTGTTTATTCTCTACTTCCAACCTCTTATGTCTAAATAATCAGAAATCTTGTTAAAGTTATATAAATAAATTTTTTTGTTTAATAAATTACATATTTTTCAGATCTGAATTATAATATTTATTTCTCAATCGATACTGTATAGCAGCATTTCGATTTATCTCTTTTTGAGAAATTTTGCCTCGTGGTCTACCACGTTTTCTTTTCAGACATTCTAATTTTATAAATAAGATTTGAAAAAATATTATTTATTTAATTTTATTAACAAAAATTTAAAATACAATATTATTTTGATTTATAAGTATTAATAAAATGTTTAATAACATTTAAAGAATGTATTAAATGAACTTTTGAAAGTTGATTCATAACCAATTTATCTGAAATTAACGTGTGCATTCGAATCATTCCATTTAATTTACGTATTTTGTTATTAAAATTTTCTGAAAAATCATTGTCAAATTTTTAATATTTTACTTAAATTTTTGTTTTATATTTTATTTTTAGCCGGTCCAGGTAGGACCCATAAGCCTAGTTTTAGCCGGTGAAGGCGTCACCCAAAAGCCTGTTAAGGCATTTATTTTTTTAATTGTTTTAATTTTTTAGCCAAAACGTCTAATGCAATTTTGATATTCGGAATAAGTGATGTGCTTATTTCAAATGGAATTTTAGAATATTGTAGCTTTTCATCTTTTTCCAATATTTAGCAAAAGCAATATTAGATTTTGATATGCCCATTAAATCTCTGCTTCCTAGACAATTAATCAACATATTATAAAATTAACTAACCTTGTTCATCATTACCAATTTTAATTGTATTTGTAATCCCCGAAGATTCTTCAATAGGAGTCTCGAGCACTAAATCAAAATCAGGATCCTGTGAAATACTTTGTTGTTTCCGTTTGCGAGTTCCACTGCTTGTTGAAGCAATCGGAGTTAGCGATGTCATAGATGAATTAATATTTTTAGTAATTTGAGATTGCTTCTTTCGTCTAATCGGCGGTGCTTGCTGTACCACAGATTCATCGTCCGTTTCAACACCGTTGTCACTCTCTAAATTTTCTTCAATAATTTCATTTTCTAAAAACTTTTCAATTTGCTTTGCTTTTGACATGATTGCTTAGCAGTCACAAAACTGAATGACAAGTTTTCTGAAACCTATGCCTATTTATACTAATTTATAAATTAATAAACTTTAATAAAATTAAATTGTAATCTATTTATTAAGTATAAAGTTAAATACAATAATTTTAAAAAATATAAATTACGACTTAGAACATTCAATGATATGCATTAACTGACTAATTTCGTCACTTTCCACAAATGTTTTACAATACTTGCAAAATATACATGATTTTGAATTAACACTAAGATCTAAAATAGTATTATTATCACTATTATTATTAACTGATTGATTCTGAGCAGATGATGTTGATGGTGCGTCAGTATTATTAGTGTCACTGCTTATAAATATATAGCTGTTTGCATCATTGCTTTTAGTAATTATATTCTCATGTATACGTGTAAAATGACAACGCATACCTCTTGTTGTACTGTAAATTTAATAATAGTTTTATAAAATTTTAAAATTAAATAATATATATTTACGGAAATTGTTTGCCACAATTATTATATGGACATTGGTGAAACTTTTGAATGTGACTTTCACAATGTTTTTTGAAGTCAATATATTTAATAAATTTTAAGTTACATTGTTTGCATAAATATTTCTTAGAGGAAATTTTGTGAGATTCTAAATGTATTTCTATAATAAAATATAATTAATTTAAAGCAAATTTAAGATTATTTTACTTACGAAATCTTCTTTTTGTTTTAAAAACCTTTCCACATTTTGACTCTAAACACACAAATTCTTCATTTATATTGGATTTATCCAGACTTAAATCTATATTTTAATATAAAAATATATAAATAATTATATATAATATATTGTAAAATTACCACTTTCTTGTGAGGAAGAACTATAAAATGCCTCAACCAAATTTAAGTCTTTTGGAAGTTCCAATAAATTATTATTAAGATTATTCATTTCGTGTTCTTTTTGTAAATTTAAATCAATATTTTTATAAATATTATTGTTTTTATCGATGCAATAAGTTTGGTATTGTATATTATTTTCCGTCTGAATAATTTCTTTAACTTTTATATAACCATTAATAATTGGCTCACCTTTAAATTGAGCAAACTTATGCTTATCAACAACATGCTTATTAAATATCGGTTCACTTTGAAATATGTTGCAACATTTGAAATTTTTTTTATTAATATGAATTTCTTTTAAATGTGATTCAATTATTTCTAAAGATTCGCTAATGAAATCACAATCTCTATAATTACATTGGTATATTTTTTCATTGATTTTTTCATCATTATTTGCTTCAATTATACTAAAATCTTAATATTTTAAAAATTGTTATAGATTTTAAAAAATATTTCTATAATATATGCTAAAAGCTCACCTTTATAACATCCCTGTTTTAGAAACCATTTAGGCATTTTAATTAAATCCTCTTGCATATTTTCATATAAGGTACTTATTTCACAGTTATTCGATAATGGAAATTCCATTTTTGAATTAATTTGAGGAATCAATCTTTATATTATTCTTTATATTTGATTTATTTAATAGCCCTAGAAAAATAATTAATTAGTTAATTATTTTTAAATTTATTTATAATAATTTTAATAATTTTATTTAAAGTTTTTACGTGCATAAATTTAGTTACTTAATATATATTAATTAAAATTATTACTAATTAAAGTAATAAATGTTTAACAATAGTTAGGATCTTTTGCCGGCATATTTGCCGTTGCCCCTCTCCCACCACTTGGCGGTAGATCCTTCGGGAGAGTTCCCCAACAGGGGCGGTTTTAAAAACCCTTTATAATACTATTTAAAATTAATTAAACATAATATTTTATTGTTGTAAAAATTAAATGATTTATAAACATTAAATTAATCTAAAATCATCAAGTATTTCTTTTTTTAAATTATCATATTTAATATTTCGTGCATTTATAAAAGCAAGTAATATATCATCATTTATATCACAATCATTAAAATCAGCATCCCCGAAAAAATATAATTTTGCACTCACTTTTGCCCTACCTTCTAAGTTCTGGAAGAGTTGCATTAAATAAAAGATATCCTTTTTCATTGGTTCAAAAGAATTGGCTGAGTTCTTTAAAAAACACCTCTCAAAAATATAAAACCAGTTATCCTTTTTTATCTGTTCTCCATAATTAAGTAGTCCGGAATATCGTTTCATTTTCCACTCATGTATTATAAATTTATCTCGAACACTTTCATCAATTTTATATTCAATATATGTTTCCCAATGGTAAATATGTTGTAATGAAAAAAAATCTGAATCCAATCTAAAAACGTCAATGAGTGAGGGCTTTACTCCAATTGGGAGAATTACACATCTAGACACTAAGAATTTTATTTTATTTTATAAATTATAATTTTTAATAACAGTAAAAATATGTATGCAAAAAGAACTATATTAAATTTTTGATTATATAAATATTTATTTTAAATATATCAAATATATTTTAATTTTATAGTTTTAAAATTAATATATAAAAAATTAGATAGAATGATATTTTAATTTTATATTTTTATCAATTTATAAAATCATTATATAATTTTTAAAATATAATTTGAAAATATTTTTAAAATTTAC
>JAQGCG010000090.1:0-10816 GCA_034699285.1 Liacarus coracinus | reverse complement strand
ATTATGTTTATATTGTATTATACAGTATATAATCGATTGTCTATTATAACCATAACTTTTTTATAAGGGACGGCATATTTTAGATTTTATATACTTTGATTTGGCACAGGTTGCAATTTGATATAGATTTTACAAAATCCTCGCACAATTTTGTTAATCTTTAAAACTTTGGACTTTTTTAAGTTCTAAATAATGATTACATAAGGAGAGGGCAGTAGTTCTTGACTTTGACTCTATTTTTGTTTATACAATATTATTATTGAATATTATTATAATTAATGATAATATTTTGTCAAAAGAGGAAGTTTTTGTTGAAATCAAAACTTTATTATATTTAGTATTCAAAGGATTTTAACTTAAATTTGTTTTAAGACATCATTTCTTCAAAAAATGGTTTGTATTTTATTTATTTATTTTTAAATATTATTCAAAATATATTTAAAACTTTTATTTCTCTTAAAATGCATTTAATCTATACTTTAATTGCTTTGACTTTAATATGCATTTAGTTATCGAAACAATGGATTGATTTTCATAAAGTCTTTTGGACGCAAACGAAGACTTTGTCAGTGATTGGTTGCAGACATTCTTCGGGTGATTCGTATCAATACCTTCAGAGAAGTTCTTTACCGACACTTAAGTTTCAATCATCTCTTCCTCGACTACCGATCCCTGAATTAAGTAAATCGTGTGAACGATATTTAGAGGCATTAAAGCCAATCATTTCTAATGAAAAACAATTGAATGAAACGAAAGAAATCGTAAAGAAGTTTGAGTTCGGAGAAGGACTGGAACTACACTCACAACTCATACAACTTGACAAACAAAATAAGAATACAAGTTATATATCAAAGCCATGGTTTGAATATTACCTTAAGTCTAGAATTCCTCTGCCCTTAAACTTCAACCCATTCCTCGCCTGGAAAGACGACCCAAACCCTGAATATAATAATCAATTACTTCGGACTTCGAATATGATATTGAGTGCAATGCGATTCAGGCGTTCATATGTGGAACAACTTCTGGAACCGGAAGTATTTCACTTAAATCCAACAAAAAGTGATACAAAACTCTATAAGAATGTAATCAAATTGAGTCCAAAATCAATCGCCACTTATGTCTCGTTTGCATTCAAAGCATTTCCTTTAGATATGTCTCAATTTGAGTCTCTTTTCTCTTCGACTCGAATACCAAAACCAAATATCGATGAATTGATACGATTTCCCGATTCTAAACACATTGTAGTCCTAAAAGAGGGTCAATTCTATGCGTTTGATGTCCTCGACTCTAATGGAAACCTTAGAGAACCGTCAGATATAATGAGTTGTGTTAAACATATAATCGATTCCCCAAACAATCCAAACGAAGATTCAATAACTTTATTGACGACTGAAAACCGAGACATTTGGGCCAAAGCTAGAGAACAGTTGATTAGTCAGAGTTCAATCAATAGAGAGAATCTGACTCTAATAGATTCGGCACAATTCGTCATATGTTTAGACCAAATAAGCCATTCCTCCGATGCCTATATAAATGCCGCGCATAACTATTTGCACGGATTCACTGATAAATCAAAAGATTATGTCAATCGTTGGTTCGATAAATCGTTTTCAGTAATTGTCACAGAAGACGGTCATTCGGCCATTAATTTCGAGCACAGTTGGGGCGATGGAGTGGCTGTTCTCAGATTTTTCAATGAATTATTTAAAGATTCGACTCAAAATCATTTTCTTCATCCCAACAGTCCATTGAGTACAAGCATTGATGTCTCCAAAGAAGTGAAAAAATTGAGTTTTCAGTTGAATAATGAAAGCAAAAATTCAATAAAAGCGGCAAAAAATAATTACATTAAGAATACAGAGAATCTGGAATTGAATTTTATTAAATATCATAAAATGAACAGGGATTACTTCAAAAGCAAAAAACTCAGTCCCGACTCTATGTTTCAATTGGGCTTTCAAATGGCATTCTATAAGATTTACAACTCATTTGTGGCCACTTATGAGTCGTGTTCAACATCTGCTTTCAAACACGGAAGAACTGAAACCGTTAGGTCAGCCACGAGTGCCACTAAAAACGCTTGCATTGCTTTTGCTCGACAACAAAGACCCAGTGATTCAGAATTGAGAAAACTATTGGACGAATGCTCTAAAAGACACTTTCAATTAACAAAAGAAGCGGCAATGGGTCAGGGATTTGATAGACATTTGTTTGTTTTGAAATATTTGGCCGAAAATACTGGAAAACCGATTCCCAAACTCTATTCGGATAAAAGTTATGTCGAATCCAATCAATTCATTCTCTCGACGTCTACTCTTTACGGCGAGGCCTTCGAAGGCGGAGCTTTTGGACCTGTAGTTCCTAATGGTTTTGGTTGTGGATATGGATATACAGAAAATATTTTGGGACTTATTGTCTCGTCTTATAATCCATACAGAGATGGAAATCAATTCGTCAAAGCGTTTGGCGAATCTCTCGATAGTATTTATGAAGTTTTGGAGAAATTTTAATATTTTATTAAAAAATGGATACAAAATATGGAAAAATCAATTTATTTCTTTAAATGATTTAATTTGTCATAATTTTGGGTTAAATTATTCAAAAAAATTGAAATTATTTTTATATTTGAATTAAAATATTTTTACAAATGAAATGAATTAAAAAATTTATTCTTTAATCGAAAAATAATTGTTTATTTAATGTTATGGTTGTGTCGATTGATTAGATGACTGAACAATAGGGTTATTCGGACTAATCATTACAAACCTCTGAACTGCTGGAGATCCGGGAGGAGGAGTGCCTATTCGTACAAACCCTCCCGAATGTGCTGGTGTTGAAGGTCTGGCACCTGATTGGGGAACGATTACTATCTTTGAATGATTACTCGGCGCTCCAATTATTGTCGAAACCTGTCGCCTAATAGTGGGCGCAGACATCTGTGGCTGAAGTTGTATTCTATTGGCGCTATTCGGAGGTATTGTTATTGTAGGTCTAGGACTGGGACTATTTGAAGGGGATTGATATGATATAGAGGTTCCCAATTGGGGTCCTATTTGTTGTGGGAGAGGTGTAGCCGCTGTTCGCGATCGGACCACAGCTTAAAATTGAAACATTTTAGAATTGAATTTCATTTGAAATAAACATCGATTTCAATACCTGAATGAAGATTTGGTCCCAAATATCCAAATTCATTGCGATAATCATCGATCAGATCGGGTGCCGAACGAGAGGTCTGTTTGAGATCATTAATCAGAATTAATTCAATAAAATAAAATGTCCTAACCTTAAGAGTTGTGGGCAAAACACGAATCAACAGTTGTTTTATGTGTTCAGCGGCTGATTTGTCAGCACTCGGCATATTTTGGGTCTCAAAATACACACGAATTCTCTCTCCAATAGCTTTAAGACGTTTTAACATAAAAGTTCTCTGAACTTCAGGACCTAATTCACAGAGACCTGAGAGCGCGCCATAATATGAAGCCATTGGAAGTCTGTCCCTATCAAGGGATTGACTCAAAAGTTGAGTAACTCTTGTTTGAACGTTATTAGTGGTTGTGTTGAAGTTTTTACATATTTGTGACAAAAGACGAGATGCAAAGTCTCTGAGCGCCCAATGATTGTCGACGTCGGGTCTCATACAGAGCTGTTTTGAGACAATACATGTGAGGACAGTGGGTATGAGTTCGTGTAAATACTTTTCCAGATATAGGTTGTGGTTATCGAGTAATGCCTTAACCATTCGCATCAAATATATAAGAAGTGCTAAATTGTTTTGAACGACATTTACTTTCACGCCTTCACTAATGAAAGTACACAAACGCGGAAGCATTTGATGCAAACCCGGATCGTATGTCAAAGATTGGAGCGCTTCTGAACGCCTGCCCTCATCAGAGCCAACACAGGCTTCAGTGATCTCTTTATAATAAAGCTGTTGTTCAACACTGAGTTCATGTGTGGCGAACTGTTTCACTCTAACCATTTCTATTTGTTTTTTCTTCTTCTGCTGTAGTTTTTGCTGTTGGTTTGGCTTTAGTTCCGACTGTTTCTTCAGTGCCATCGCCGGGTCTACACTCTCTACTCTCTGTTGGTCGCGAGACAGTGGCGGAGGGTTTTCAGGTATTGAGGGCTGAATGCCATCAATGCTAAGCCAATGGACTTTAAGGGCCACGTCTTGTGGCAGTTTAGGTACTGCAGGAGATGTCATCACTTCCGCCAAATCTATTTCTTTTTCTTCATTAAAGAACAGTTCTCTTCCGCCTCCGGAAGCGAATCGGAAGGGAATGTGTTCTGCATTACAAAAGCCAAACAGCGGTTCAATATTTTTATTCTTTAGCGCAAAATCGATGTCAGAAGTGGTGACACGTCTTCGCTTTGAATGCACCGCAAACTTAAGTGAGTCTTGAAGTATACATTTGACCCGATATGTCACGTCTTCGGCCATTAGTCTCGAGGCGTCGTCGGAAACATTGGATATTCCGAGAGATTCACCGATTATTTTGATTGAATCGACACCAAAATGGCCCACAATTGCCGACAAAGACTTGTCTTTTGAAGTCATTTCAATCAAATATTTATTTCATTCATTAAAATATTAAACAAAATAAATATTTTATTTAAAAATTAATTATCGATTAGTTATTAAAATCAAAAGAAAATAATTTAATTATTATTTAATGATTTAAAATATATTTAAATATAAACTAAAATTCAATTATTTTCATAAATATTTCGTTATTTTATTTAAAATCAATTACGACTTTGTTTTCATTCAATTTAATAAACATTTTAAACACAAATTATTGTTTGGTTTTAACGTATTTTATGAACAAAAATAAATTCAATAAAAATATGAGAAAAATGTTCATTCAATAGATGTCTGTAGTTATGTGTGAATCACATTATAGGCTCAACTGCCAACACACGTAGATGTAGAGTCAAAGCCAACACACGTTTGTGTCCTTTTCCGGCAAACCATAAAAATGGGTAAGACTTGCAATGCTTTCCTAACTTTAATTGTTCACTGATTTTATGGTTTAAATGCATTGAATTTGTTTTATTAATAATTAATTATGACTTTAATTGATATAAATCTAAATTAATTACATTTGTATTGAATTATTTGAATTAATTTAATATAAATCCAATCTAAAAGTATTGTGCTATTGAAAGCATTACATGTGCGGCCATTGTCTGCAACGTGTTTCACATGTTTGCATACATTCAATGATTTAAACCATTGGTTTAATTACTTTGATTTACGTTTAATATTGTTTTGATGTAAACAATAGGTATATCTCGAGACCATTGGCACAAACGCAGGAAAACTGGAGGCAAAAGAAAGCCCATCAGAAAGAAGAGGAAGTTTGAATTGGGCCGACCCTCAGCCAACACTAAGGTATGCCTCGGCTTTCATTACTGTTTAGCCCTTATATCTATTATAATATAATGATGCCATTCATGCGTGTCATCTGCCACTCCATTGATGACAATTTGTTTGCCGTTCTGTTGATCGGCTCTGATTGAGCACCGATACAATCGTTTATTACTCATAGTATTGCTGTTTAATTAGTAATTGTGTTGTATCTCCACCTATAGATCGGTCCCAAACGCGTACATTTGGTGAGGACTCGGGGCGGAAACACAAAGTTCCGGGCCTTACGTATAGATCACGGAAACTTTGCCTGGCCTTCAGAAAGTAAGTCATTGGTGTTAATTGTGAAAAGTATAGGAGTTGTGACCAAATGATGATAAAATTAGAATTGCTTCGAATGAATGATTTGATTATAGCTCTAATCCCACAGCGATCTGATAGCACTTGTATTATACTTTATATTTAGTATTAGTATTCAATTATTTAAATAAAAAATATTCTTTGTTTGTTGTTCTGTAGGAACCACTCGGAAGACCCGTATTATAGATGTTGTATACAATGCGAGTAACAACGAATTGGTCAGAACTAAAACTTTGGTGAAGAACTGCATTGTTCTGATAGACGCCACACCATTCCGGCTCTGGTATGAAAATCATTATTCCTTACCTTTGGGCAGAAAGAAGGGACAAAAATTGGTTTGTATTCACTTTAATTGATTTATTAATTTAGTAATTAGTGATGATTTTCTTATACCATCTTTCGGCTGAAATAATTGATGAAATATTTTTTAATCTGATTTGCGTTTAATTTATTTCTATTTAATATTTTAATAGTTATAAACAATAGTTTATTAAATAAATATTTATATGTTTAGACCGAAGCCGAAGAAGAAATATTCAATAAGAAGAGAAGCAAAAAGTGTGAGAAAAAGTATAAATTGAGACAAAAAGTAGCGAAAGTAGAGTCGGCACTCGAAGAACAGTTCACTACTGGAAGAGTTCTGGGTTTGTATTGTTTTTATTTTACTTTTAATTATTAATATAACCGTAAATCTGATGACAAACTCTCTCTCGGAATCACTTTGTGTTTAATGACTTAATCATAGTTACTCTGAATTTAATTAAATGAATTCATTTATATTATTGTCTTAAATGAAATGATTCATTATTTCTTAAATTTTCTTTCCATCAACAGCATGTCTGGCCTCACGCCCGGGTCAAGTGGGCAGAGCTGATGGCTATGTCTTAGAGGGCAAAGAATTGGAATTCTATCTGAAAAAAATTAAGGCTAAGAAAGGAAAATAAATGTTTGAATTAATTGTCTTTTGATTTAATTTCCAATAAAATTATTGAATAAAAACATTTTTTGTCCAATTATTTAAATTAAATTTTAAAAATAGTTTATTAGAAATCAATTGATAAAAATTCTATTCGTTATATAAATTGTATGAAAAATTAATTTAAATGAAGTAATGAAAGAATTTTATGGCATTTGAAGAATTAATTTATACAATAAAACAATTATTGAATTAAATTACTGTCGGTTTTAAATATTCTAAATATAAGTTAAGAAATATAAACAAAAAGGAAGAAAAGATCACAAATTGTAGAAATGATTTCGATTTAGTCTAACTATAACTCCGAGTGTTCGGTATCGATGTCTTCGTCAACGACTGGCAACTGATGAATGAAAAAACAATTTTAGTGTTAGTATTGCACTCAATGCAATTATAATAGAATACCTGTCCATCTTTGCCATCCCAGGGCTCTGTCTTTAGAATATTTGGTAGTTTAGCGCCTCTAATGGGAGAACTGGAACCTCTGCCGTACATTAAATCCCTGAGAAAGCTATTGATTCCGTCATAACTGAAAGACCCCCTCAATAACGAGTACTTCATTTTTCTGACATTGAGTACAGCCATTGCCGGATAACCGAATCCTCCGATTTCGAGCGCTTCCTCTACTTCTGGTTGAGCCAAAGCTTCGATCCAAAGATAACTCCATTTATTTTTTTTAAATTTTTCTGCGATTTTCTTAATTGTTTCGATGTATTCGTTTCGACAATTTGACTGACAATCGAGAATATGCGGCAAAACAGAGATAACACACAACTGAGAGCTCTCACACATCTTAAACGTCTCCTCATTAGTCAGTTCAATGACTTCAGGCGGGGGTGCATTTTCGGTCAATTTATCCAAAGCCCAATTAACGATATCAGAAGTAGTTCGGCCCCCGTCGTAGTCTTCAGCCGATCCGTCCTTTTTTCCGGCGGAAAACATTTTTATTGTTGGAAACCCTTTAATATTGTATTTTCCGGCAGTTATTGTATGTGCGGTGGCATCGAGTGCTCCCACCTTTACTTTGCCCTTTAGTTCTGTGGCCGCTTCGGCCCAAATAGGTTCGAGGTTTTTACAATGTCCACACCAGGGGGCAAAAAATTCTACTAACCAAAGGTCATCGCTTTGAAGCACAACTTCATTAAAGTTAGAATCAGTCAGTTCTATGACGTCCTTCTTATCACCAGTTTTTTTGCCTCCACTTCCACCTGAAGAGCCACCCGAACCCCCACCCACTCGACTGTCAACAACACGTCTCAACTCCTTAAAGGCCGCGTCTATAAGTGCGGCTGCAGTTCGGGGACCGCTGTAGTCGATCGGAGTTTTCTTATTTGCGCCAAAGATTTTAATTGTGGGAAACCCTCGAACGCCAAACCTCGAGCCCAGAGAGTTGTGAGCGTCCGCGTCAACCGAACCCACTTTGACCACTCCCTTGAGAGCATTGGCCACTTTCTTGTATTCGGGCACTAATGCCTTACAGTGTCCACACCAGGGGGCGAAGTACTCAACTATCCAAACCTCATCCGAATCTATTACACGAGAGTCGAAGTTATTTGGAGTCAATTCAATCACATCTGAGTTCTTGTCATAGAGTGAATGACTCGTTTGAATGAATGTCAATACAAGACATAACACATACACTAAACCTGTGATGAGTTTTCATAATTTAAAACAAATTATTTAATTATTTTCTTATTTCTAAATACCTTTTATTGAATGCATTTTCAAATAATTTGTTTAAATAATTAAATTTGAAATAAATTTATGACTAATTTAATGATAAATAAATATATATATTGTTAACCAAATGTAAATCAAATACCGGTTCAGACACTCACTCACTGTCTCTCAAATCTATTGAATGTTTTTAAAGTCCATACAAATCGTGTCTTACTTTCATTCGTCGATTCAATCAATGCCTCAAATATTGTTTTCCCTTTTATTACAAATATTGTGCTCTGTTTTCCATTAAATAGTTATTTATTTAATATAATCTCATTTTAATGATGTAATCAAACAATACTTTAATTTCTATAAATATTTTTAATCCTTAAACACAAAGGTTTCTAATAAAAGCTCAAAATTGATTGAAATAATAAAAATTAGTTGAAAGCGATTTCAAAGCTCTATAAATGAATTTTCATGTATTAACCAAAACGTCCACATATTTAGTAAATAAATCAATTCATTTACGGCTTAAATAATGGCAAAGGGACTCAATTTTAAGGCCAACGTAATTGTTTGCTATAATACAAACCATAATATGATAAAAGTGGTCAACAGTTGAACTCAAATGTCGTAATCAATGTTTTTAATAAATTTAATGTAAAATTAGTCAAAAATTGAATACAAATTGAATTCAAAATGTTTTTCAATAGATTTGTTTCATTGAATCGCAATTTAGTTTTGGACACAATTTATAAAAATTATTTAAAAATAAATCGTAAAAATAATTTAATTTTGATTTCAAATGAATCAAAACGTTTGGTTCACTCGACCCATACCTATGAAATCGATTATCTGTTGATTAAATACAAATTATCCAAAGGAATGAATGGACAACAGAGTTATGGATTAAAGTCATTACTAAATCATTTCAATACTATTGAAAATTTCGATTTCAAGACAGAAAAGGATAGAACTGTTGAAACACTGATCCAAGTGTTGAATATTCGTAAATCTGAGGCAATTTTTTTGGCCAAAAATTATCCCAATTTAATGGAAATATCGTCACAAAGACTGGAGAAACAAATGATTTATTTAATGCAAACATTTTCATTAACTTTTGACCACTTAGTCAACTGTCCGTGGATTCTATACATGCCTTTGAATTTCATTATCGGACGATTGAATACTTTTGGTAAAAGAAAAATAGATTTCAATGAATTAGTTCTTCTATTACTACCGCAAACATCGTTTGAATATATTGTGAAAAAAATTAAAAAAAATAAATTTCAGAAAAATATTTTCGAAGATTTCAATAAAAAGTTAAATCTTTTCACTTCTAATCTTCACTTAATTAACGAAGAATTCTGTGATTTAGTTCACGAAAATAGGTTTATACTTAACTTCAAATACGAAAGACTCGAAACAATTATGAATTTAGTTGTGAGCGCAGGCATAGACACAGAGAGTATCTGTGCTGACATCAGAATATTCACTCATAATATTGAAGTAATGAAAGAACGAATCAATGAGTGTTTGGAACACAAAATGCCAGCCAAGACATGGATGTTAAGGGCATCCGAAGAGGCGTTTAGAGTAAGCATTAGAAGACATGTGGAGAACAAGAAAGTACTTAAAGAGTATAACAATAACATCGATTATATGGCAAATCAGTTAAAATGTGACAAAGATATAGTCAATTCAATAACGAAGAGATATCCCCGTATTGTTCGCCTCAATGCTTATAAATTGTATCAAAAGTTGTCGTTTCTCTTTGGCAGAGGATTTCAAAGTTATCATATCATCGATTATCCTAAAGTACTGTTCCATTCAATCGACACAATTATAAAAAGACATCAAGAATTGGAGAAAATCGATATTCAAATGAATTCTTTAAAAGTTTTAACTCTAAGTGAAAAAGAATACAAAAAATTGTTGGAACAGTTGAAGTCAATTAAAACCATTTCAACACAAGATATTGAAATCGAGAATAACGAACCGCAAAAGATTAGTTCATCATTAGGTTAGGTTAGGTTAAGCCAACATTTTTGGTTTTGATAGTTTGGAAATCCAATTAAAACCAATGCAAACAACTCCTAAGCATTAAATAGAGTCAATAAAATGGTTATATCTTTTGCTTTAAATCTTTTGATTCATTTCTAATAAATGTTATGTATTTTTATTAGAAATCTATTAAATTGTAATTAATTTATTATAAGTAATACTGAAATAAATAACGAAATCATGTAAAAGAAACTGACCTTAAATTGAATTAATTGAAAGAACTTATCTTTCGGTCCACAAAATCAGTTGACCACTACTGTGGTATAGTTGCAGAACATTTTCGGTATCAACTGATACCTTCATCAAGAAGGCAATTAAGTTGCTCATCTTGAATTTCCCTCCATAGGTCAGACTTCCCTTAAATATGGATTAAAAACATA
>JAQGCG010000089.1:0-10829 GCA_034699285.1 Liacarus coracinus | reverse complement strand
ATATAAACTAAGTTTGGATTGAATTCAACAAATTGTTTGAATCGTTTGTAAACTAATATAAAAAGAAATAATAAAATCAATAAAATTGGATTTGATTTGATTGCGAACTCAATTGACTCCCATTTGATAGTTATTTAATTTATTTGAATATTGTTTATACAATTGAACTCATTATTGGATAATAAGTTGAATCAATTGATTGTTTGAATGGCTGGACATACGGGTCAGACATTAAATGATAGACTGAATGCCGCCAGATATGCATTGGCCGGACAGGGATTGGCACGAGTGGTCTGTAAGGCCACCACTGAAGAAGTGATTGGACCCAAGAAGAAGCACTTGGACTGTAGGCTCACATAAGCATTGAATTATCTTTTATTTTATAATATATTTTAATTAATTTTATTAACAATTGTTTTCATATCTTTATTTCTGTTATGATATTAAGTAATCGTTTATTAACTTATTTTTTTAAATATTTTTATTGAGTTTTTGTTTTAATTTCTAATATTTTTGTCTATAATTTCCTATTTTATGGGATTTTTTAATATGAATTTCAATCTCTCTTCTAATCTATAGTTTTGATTGAAATTTTGATTATTTTTTTTAATTTCATTAATTATATCAAATATAAAGTTATTTTTCAATCTATTTCTCGGTTTTCCTTTTGGGTTATATTTTTTTCTTCTGTGCTTTAATTAAAATTTCATCCAATAATTGCTTTCTCTTTCGCTCCTTTTTTTCATATCTTATTATTTTATTTTTTCTTAACTATTAATTAAGTGACGAAAGGGTTTATTATATTTTTTGTTTGAATCACATATTTTTAAGTAAAATATTTGCAAAAATTTGTAGAAAAAATGACCTAATTTTCATAAAATCTCACTTTTATTTCATTTTATCGAAAATTTTGTATAAAAAAAATAATTTGATATTAAATGACAAATAAGTGGGCGTTAATTGTATTGAAAACAATCGGTTAGTTATGATATGATTGAGTAAAGAACTGAATATCAATATTAATACAAATGAATAAAACAATAGTTTTATGCAATGAATTAGATATGGATTTACTCTATGTATTAGTAAATCAATTGGTTTAGTGAATGGCTTAACACACTTAACACCGCTTTAACAGATAATAAGCCTTCAATTGTCCTCTCAATAGATGTTTATTCTTAGGATTAAGTATTGTTTTATTCATATTTTACGAACACATCTGTAATGTCTAACCCCTGACCTCTAAATGTCAGACAAAACAAACAATATTTACACAAAAATATCAATTTTGACATCACTTTTACGAAAGGCTTTTGGCTTTTTATTAATTTCTATGAATTTATTATTAATTTATTTTTAAAACTTATTTATTGTTGAATTTGTTTCAAATTGCGGTTTAATATCGTATTTATATTTGAATGAATGAATAGATTTACTTCAATGCACTCATGAGCCAAATGTATCGATACCTCAATTGGCCAATCTTTTAATCGAGAGAACAAACCACTCGAGTTGGGTCGTAGTGTTCAAAGCACTGGTAACAGTACATCATCTGATGTGTTACGGAAATGAAGTAAGTTTTTAAATATTCAATTAATTTGTTTGAAGTTTTGAATAAATAGTAGCAAAAAATTATTTGAATTAATATTTTTAAAATTACTTCATTTGTGAATATTATTTTTGAAAACAAAACCCAATTAATTGACTTCAAAGCGCATAATAATTAAAGATTTTTATCTAATATTTGCGTGAAATGAAATATAATTATGAATTGTGGCTGAAATGGCAGTTCTTTTGTGCCAAAGGAATCATTTTTTGCCTCATTATCGGTGTATTTATGATCAAAAGGAATAGACTTAACCTTTATTTGTCATAATTCTCGAGTCGAGAGTCGACTCGAGACTTCACTCGCTATCAAACAAATGAATTGTGTTTTCTCTTATTATAATACGAAAGGAAGTTCTCAATAGAATAAAGTAATAGTGAATGTGTTGTAAGTCATGTATCCATAAGTCGATTCATAACTTATAATATTATTGTTTTTTATCCTTAGCTAATGATTTCACGAAATGCTTATATTTTTTATTTCATGTCTTTTGTTCATTAAACAGGATTTTTCTTAATTTTTTAGGATTTATTGATTTTTTTAAAAATTTCCTTTTATTTATTTATTCTTAAAGTTGGTTACAATCACTCGATTGCAACTAATTTTCAAGCTTTCAATCAATTTTATTATACAATTAGAGTATAATTTCATTTATTCTTATGGTCTCTAATAAAGTGCACACAAAACTATTGTATATTTTGTCCAATTATTTCTAGCATTGAGTACACATAGTTAGTGAGCCCTTATATGATGGCCATTAACTACTGACCTAATACTTCCTCTTATAAAAAAACACAACTTCTTAGACATAACGTCTATTTATCTGTTTATTATAACTTAATTCAACGCTTAATTCAAAATAAAATATTTATTATCAAAAACATAATAAATGAGACCTAAATATGTTTTATTTAAAAATGAAGTGCTTTTCAATTCAGTTCAAACATTAAATTATATAACATTTTTGATGACAATTCACTTTTGTTCAGATGTTTTTGAGACAATTCTTTAAATATTAAGAGATATTAGTTTTAGAAGAATGTGTTTATAAAAGTTGTGAAACGAATCTTAATATTTCACTGATTTTTGAAAACTAATAATTAGTTTTATTAAAACTTTCAAAAAGTTGTTTATCAGTATTAATAAATCAAAACTAAACTGCTTTTAAAGCAAACAATTTTCTCTTATAATTAAGTGTTAAAAACAAGAGCTTAAGCTTTAATTAGAAATTCTTGTTTTTTATTATTGTGTTGTTTTATCGATTTTGAATCACATCTTTATTTTTGTTTTTTATTTTATTCAAATAATATGTTTGGCGACTGAATGCTCATTAGTTGGTTAGTACCGGTACTTTTCATTTCTAAATGTGTCAATTAATTGAATTAAATTTTTTATTTTCAAAATTCTTTTGCTAAAACTTTATATCGAAATCACGCAATGAATGTTTGAAAAAATTTATATAATTTTTTCTAATGTTATTTCTCTTTTATGTTTGAATTATTCATTTATATATTTATTTATGAATTATTTAAAGTCCTTTTTTCCGCAGTCAATGTCAACTATTTTTTTTATATATTTAATGTCAAACCAAATGTTTATGCCTTTCGTCTCCAATTGTCGCTAATTTTTTCAAATAATATTATGTAATTTCATTCAACAAACTATATGATTGAGTGGTGAATGAAATAAGAAAACAGTTATATTGTTTGATAAGTTGTGCGAAAATAAGCATTAAATGACTTTTTTTCTAATTATAAATTCAAGTGAATCGTTGAACTCCACTATAAATTGTATTACTCTTTGAACCCCTAATAAATTGAGAGATGATTTTAAACTCATTATAAACTGAGTCCACATCTAATTTAGATTAAAATCATTCGACAGTCTTATAGCCACTGCTCTTCATTACTCTTTGGGTAATTGTTTTATTATAAAGAAGAGTGCAATGAATTAATTTAATTGAAACGTAATTTTATTCAAATTTATATTTTTTATTATAAATTATATTAGTTTTGCATTCATTTCTCAAAACAAATGTTTAACTTTTTTAAACCCAATTTTCTTATTGTTGTTAATGAAATAAAGTAATTTGTTTTTTTAATTTGTATTTTGTTGTGTCGGATGTGAACCAAGTTTTTTCTGTTGAATCCGTGATCACTGCCTAACCTCTCACTCAACTAAATCTGTGTTTTATGTCGACTGAACTACTAATTAGTTAACAGTTCTTATCATTTATTTCCTTATTCTCGAACATTAAACTGAACTAAAACTGCAAAACAATTGTCAATAAGTATGGGTTTGATATACACAAACAGTACTGTTCCCTCTCTTTAGACTCTTTAAAAGATTCTTTTGACACAAAATCATTGTTTTCTTTATTTAGTAAAAGTTTTCTCATGTTTTTCTTCTTTTTTATTGATCCTTCAATTGATGTAAAAAATTGTTTTTATTTCAATTTAGTTGTATTTGTGTCACAACTCACTAAAGGACTAATATTTTATTTTTTAATAAAACAGTTAAATATGCATTAAATGAAATGGTATTATAATTAGTAGATTTAGATTAAATCAATTTAATGAACCGAATCTCAAACTAATTTCTGTCACATATAAGATGTTATTTTTTATATATATTTTAGTTTAAATAATTTACACTTATGTTCGCAATTAAATGAATTGTCACTACATTTGAGTTCGTTTTGTTTGACTTCACTTCAATTCACATTTAAATCTAGGTTTTAGTCATTAAAAGATGTGTTTATAAACAAAACTCTGTTTCCATTTGTCAAACATTATGCTTAAAAACGCCGTCAAAATGACTATAATTTTAAATTCAGAAATATTTATCCAATAATTTGATTATATTTTATGATTATTTTATCCTTTAATCAAAACGTTCTCAATATTGAACTGTAATTACCTGTTATTTAGTGATATATTTTTCTGTTTCCTTTAGGATTAGAATTTATTTATGATAAAAAATATTTAGTCTATAATTGAATTTCTATATATAAATCTGAAATTGCTTTTTCATCGTTTGACCGTTTTTTCTTACCACAAATCTCTCTATTATTGCCGTATTTTTCAAGTGAGTTCACTAAATCTCTCTGTTCTTTATCTCTTTATCAATATTTATTAATAACTTTGAAACTAAAAGAAATGGATCTTTAAATTGGATTTTCTATTTGAAAAATAAACATTTAAACGATTTCCCATCGAATCGATTACTGGGTTTCAAAAGTTTTACCCAAAAGCCAAATATTATGGTTATTCCAAAAATAGTTTACGATTATATACTTTATATACTCTATTATAGAAAACTTCAATCACTATATTATTGCCTATAAATACTGGGAATAAAGTTTGATTTGTTTGAATGCATTCGTTTGAATAACAGTTACATTTGATTTCATTCTCATTTAAGGCAAAATAACACATATTTTTAGCCATTTATTGACTTTTCTATTATAAACCCATTGCCGGCATATCCTCTGAAAAAATCCTTGAATTCGATTCATAATTATTTTGAATCTCAAGAACAGCTAATTTAGCATTCATTGAAAATTGATGTACTTTTTAATGATATAAAGATAAATGAAATAACATTGAAATTCATAAATCGACTCTTTTAATGATTTACAGTTGTATCACAATTATGTCATGTCTTATAATATTCTGTATATTTAATGCAAACATTTTAATGAATATGCGTTAAAAATACTTTACTTTATTAACATTTACTATATATTGCTTCGAAAATGTAATTAATATTTTGGTTAAAGTAATATAATTAATAAATTTTGATTATATTTACAGAGATTTACTCAATATTTGGCTTCGAGTAACTGCACGTTTCAATTGAGTAATTTTCTCGATAAAAATGGGGTCAAAGGCTATGAAATGTCAACATTTATTCGACGTTATGCTAAATATCTTAATGAAAAAGCACTTTCATATCGAACGGTTGCGTTTGATTTCACAAAAATTAAAAGAGGGTATGAATTATGAGATTAACTTTAAAAAGTAACTTAATTGCAAACAAATAATTGTAAGAAATTGAAGTTCAATATTATTTTTTTTATAACACTTATTGATTAGAAATGATTGTTCTATTGTTTGCAATTAATTATTGTTTTTTTATTTTAAAAGTATTGTAAACATATATTTGTCTGTTTCTATAGGAAAGAAGACGGATCTCTACGAGCTATGAATACAGACAAATTGATTAAAACAATACCAACCCTACAATCACAGGTCGATTCCCTCCTCGAGTTCGACTGCACAGCCAATGATCTAACAAATGGCGTAATAAATGCGGCCTTTATGTTACTGTTTAGAGATCTGATCCGACTCTTTGCCTGTTATAACGACGGAATCATAAATTGTTTGGGTATTTAAACAAAACTAAATTTTTTAAAATTATTGATGAAATTTATTTAAATATCATAAATATTACAGAAAATATAATTTAATTAATGCTAACTTTTTCTCTCTTGAATTGATTAAAATCTTATGAAAATCAGAAAAATATTTTGATATGAATAAGAAACAGGCGAGAGAAGCACTGGATATATATAAAAAGTTTCTAATCCGAATGGACAAAGTGGCAGAGTTTTTGAAAGTAGCAGAAAATGTAGGCATCGATAAGGGAGAGATTCCTGATCTGACAAAAGCTCCCTCTTCTCTATTGGAAGCACTCGAACAACATTTAGCACAACTCGAAGGCAAAAAAGGACAGACGAATGCAAAGTGGGATACAATTCTAATTAATACTTTGCCCCAAACCCCAGAACATAAGCTATTTTGCGTTCAAAAGATAAATATTAGTTTTTAAACCCAATTATTACTAACTTTTTTTTATGTTGCGTTGAATCTAAAGACTAACACATGTTTTACATCTAAATTCGTTTAATTTATTGCTTTTCATAATTTATTTCGTCGTAATTGGAATTCATAGCAAACACATTGTTGAAGATCTGGTGTTTCCAACTAATGGTTACTTAATATTTATATATTGTATAAATGCCGGTATTTCTTAACTCAGAATATGAAAAAATATTCTAAAATGTAATATCTTTTGAACGCAAATACAGTTGTGTTTTATTATAAATACTTTTACATTCATTTAATTATTAAAAAAATAATTACAAACCATTCACTCGATTGAATAGTTCTGCGCCGACAAATGGCACCACAACTAACGGATCCCTTCCTCCTGAGACATTCAATGGTGCGTTCAAAGAAGGGGACACTTCGGTCAAGAAAGCACTGGAAGAAGAGGAGCAGATGTTAAATAAATTAAAAGTATGAGACAATTAGTTTTGTTCGGAATGTCTTTTATTGTATGTTATGTTTAATGGAATGTAAATAGTATTGACATAAATAGTATGGCTTTTAATAGATGTGTGCATTGTTTGCATGCTTTTGGTTATTAGAGGTGACGGTTCTCTAGAATTAACATAATTTGCATTTTTCTTTCTTCTATAAATGTTTTTGCATCTCTTCCTCTGCACTGTTGTTATACTAAATGCCTGTCCAATAATGCCTGCAATACACTGTAGAATACTATCAATAGTTACGATCACTTTGATTCACCTTTTGATTGGAAACAACAAAATTGGTTGGATTTGGTTAGTAGTGATGATTACATCCATTTATTTATGTTTATCTAACCTATTGTTTAACTAATGATTTAATTTTTATTTAAAAGCACTTAATCTCTAATCTATTGTTAATTTATTTGATTATTCGATAAATTAATTTTCTTTATTGTTATTTCTATTGGAATTATATGTAAAACAGGAGAAACACATGCAGGACAAGGATGTCGATAGAAAAGCAAATAACCCCTTCTTATCAATGTCTCCAACGGCTGAGTCAACGCAATCGCCGACAGCGGAGACCAAAAGTCAGGGAATATTAGATTTATTCAATGATATTAACGATACTCAAAATCAGAGCATTAGTACTAAGAATGCGAATCAATCAGTGACAGGAAAGGCCAGCGATGACCTCTTGTGTCTGACAAACGCCAACCCTTTCGCCGATATTCTAAACGCTGCCATTTCTAACGCACCGCCGCCACAAACGTCCTTCCCATCGATGGTCCCTAATATGACTCAACCAAATATGGTTCCTCTCATTCAAAGCCAACACTTCAATGGAATGACTGCCCGAACCACAAATGGCAATGTTTTCGCTTCTGAAGACGGCTTTGCGGCTGCTTTTGGCAAAAGTGATACTACCTCTGCCTCAGGTATTGTTCCGTTCGGTTTAGTTTAAGTGACATTTTCTATAATTAAGATTACTCTATAAATAAACAAAGTGTTGACCATTTAAGGGAAGCCCTCAGTGTTGTCACAAAATATTTATTTTTAATTTATATCCAATTATTGTCTTATTCTTCGTATTCATGCCTTCCTTTCTGAAGGATTTATAGAAGAGGGTAAGTGTTGTCGCTTTCATTAACTCTTTTCTATTTAAGCCTTTATTGTATTCAAAATCTTTTAAAACTAAGTGTCGGATCAAATGACGGAAAAACTTCCCGTTCCTTCAAATGATGATCCGAATCGTTCGACCTCTCCTTCACCGACTGCAGAAATGATTAAAGGCGCCGGTACTACACCTATATTACCCGTTCCACCTGATCCAGGTTTTGGTGAAGACAGTGGTATAGATGAGAGCAGTATCTCTCGCGGCAATAGCCCATCCCCTGCAGGGGTCATATCAGCGCCACCGCCTTCTGGTGAGAACAGTCCCTTTGGACAGCCTTTCGAAAGCTCTCCCTTTTCTGTGACATTCGGTGACTCTTCAGATCACATAAAGCTTACGCCTCCTGTTAGACCTCCGCCTCCACCACAAGAAGTAAGTCATGCCGTGGCTCCGGGTCGACCACCACCTCCTCCATCGGTTAATATGACTTGTGAACAGGCATTTGGAGACGATTCAGAGGCATTCGGTGAGGCTTCAAATGGTGGACCACCTCCTCGACCCCCCATTCCTGCTGTTGGAAACATACCATTCGCTGCATTTGATGCCAATCAACAGTTCATTATTCAACAGCAGTTACTCTTTCAACAACAGAATCAAAAGGCTATGTCTTCGCCTCAATTACAACAAAAACCGGCCAAAAAGGCTTCGGCTTTTGAGGACTTGGATTTGGCAATGAGACAGACTATGGCTAAACCTCCAAAACCTGTTGGAGTTCAACCACAACAACCAACTTCGCCAGTAGTTGTGCCTCCGGGAGTAGTGTTTGTTCCTCCCGGAACTGTTCCGCCGGCAGGTTATGTAGTGATGCCCGGAATGCCGTCGTATGGAATAATATCTGCCGGCACTGGTACTCCAGGTTATACTGATTTGTCTGAGGGTTTCCTTATTATTATTATTTTGAGATTATTTGTCATCACTTTATTTGATTTATTTTTTATATAGATTTTAAATTTTATCTTAAAATTAATTGAATTCGAATTAATGTCTATTTTTATTCCATAGGTTTTGATGCTTTCGGTGATGTATTACAACCTCAACTATTAGGGAACAAAAGTGGTCATACAGTACAGACTGGACCTCCAATTGCACCGACAAATACTTCATCTGCAAATGCGAATCAAAGTTTATTTAAGGGTGACTTAGATTCAAGTCTCGCGAGTTTGGCCCAAAACCTTGATATCAATGGACCCAAAGGATCGTTCAAAAAGTGAGTCCTAAACTAATTATTTCCAAAAATATGATTTAATTAATTATATTCTGTATTCAAAGACCTGGTCAGCAGTTTTCAAGTCCTAAAAACAATGTCAAAACAGGAGCTCCAGTGCAGGCACAGACACAACCGAACGCTTGGAATAGTCAACCGATGGGCGGATGGAATGCCGGAGGACTACCACTCGCAGCACAACCAGCAATGATTCCAACGGGTGGGCAGTGGTCGGCGTCTTCAGTACAGCCAATGATGGTTCCGAACTCAATGCCAATGGCATATGGAGTACAAGTAATTGAAAACTATTTGTGTTTAAGTGTATAAACTATTAATTTATATATTTTAATCAATAGATGAGACCCGGAATGGTTGGAGGAATGGTTCCGCCCGCAGGTGCCGTACCAGTACTTCCCGGAGCTATACCCGGACTATCGAATCCGACAGCTCAGCGACCGGTCAATCCTGGATTAGCCAATTCACAGTCCGATCCTTTTGGTGCGCTTTAGATATGAATTAAATATTAAATCGATTCCAAAACATAAGTTCATTAAGTAATTCAAAAGACAAATGACTTATTGTTTAATTGTTTTTATTTATTTATGCAAATCATCACTAATTTTAGGTTTTTATTTAAATTTAATTATATTTACACAAAATGGACGGAAACACCAATCCATATAAGAGTGTGATTTGCAGTTTTTTTTAGTTATTGAATTGATTTGAACCGAACTATTGAAACGTTATCTTTATTTTATGCCAAATTAATTCTAGTGTTAAATAATTTTTAATTTAATTACAAAATTTTGAATTTTTGTTTACTCTATCATTGATTTGATTGTTGATCAGAACCGCCAATAATTCTTTGAGTCCTTTTCTGTTGTTTTTATATTAAATATTAGTGTTATTAAAAAAAAAAGTTGTCATTTGATTCTCTGTTTTGCTATAAAACATTCATTCCTTTAATTCTTTTATTCTAATTTGCGTACAAATTCTGGACACATATTATGCACCAATGGATTAGATTTACATTAATTCTAATTATAAAAACATTTAAAGTTGTCTTTTTAAAAGAGAAACTAAAAATATATATATTTTAGTCGATTTACTGTTTGATTCTCTCAAATACAGTATACAAACCATTATATCTTTAAATTATATCGAAATCTATGATTAAATGGAAAAATATATTATAAACAATATATAAATATATATCACAAACCAATAAGTTTGAGACAATACATTCCACACAACAAAACAAAAGCATAATTTAAATTAAATGTTTTTCTCTATATTTTAGGAATAAAATTAATTAAATAGTGGAATAAAAATTTTAAAAAATAAAACTAAAAAGTAATTTATTGTTAATTATGATGAGTTCGCAAATACATTACATATAAGATAAACATTTATTTTCGAAGATATGATATATAATGAAAAAAATTAATAAACTTAATAATGACTTAATAACAAATTTAAATGTAATAATTGTAATCAACTTTATATATAACTTAATTTAAGAATTGCG
>JAQGCG010000088.1:0-10864 GCA_034699285.1 Liacarus coracinus | reverse complement strand
TCAAATATTCAAATTAAGCGAATCAAAAACATGTGTTAAAAACAACTTTTAATTTTTCAAATTTGTTATAAATAATAGACAAATAATATAAATGAACTTTTCTTTTATTCCTCTCTAATAGAGAGTCTCTATATTTCCTACTATTTTTGTTTGCCTTTACAATGACTTTCCATATGTTTGACATTGATTTCAAGTATTGTAATGAAAATATTATTTTAGGTTTAAGTTTTCAAAATATTAAATAATACAGAGATTTATGCGACAAAAATATTTTCAGTCATAACAAATAAATTGTCTATTCTTAAGAATTTTAGATTTTTTTATTCTTTATAACCATTAAAAAGATTCACATCATCTGGAAATATGTTTTGGTTTTAAAATTGTTCAAAGAGTAAATTTTATATTTATTTGTTTTCATGTCTATTACTATTTTAGATAACAAAGACTTATAAAATTAAAAGTTGTAGAAATTTATATTATATTTATAAAAATATCTCATATAAGACTGGATAACTTTCGAACTTGTTCGTTTTCTTTATTTTATATATTATAATTATATTTTCATAGTATTAATTTTAATTTATATGCATTTGAATTTTTGAAAATGAATTAGAGTTGTATTTTTTAAATAAAATCTTTTCTTAAATAACCAGATATTGGAATAAGCATTGAAGTGAGAAAAATATGGATTTTATTGTTTATTAACCCTATGTTTCCCTATTTATTATTAATAAAGAAAGTATTAAACTCATCATTTCATTTATAGTTTTCTGTATTTTTATTACATTAAAATAATAACTATTTCTATAGATTATGATTAAAAAGGAGCTAGCTCTCAAAATTTGGTTATTATATTATATGTAGGCTTTCAAATGATAAGGTAAACAATTTTTAATGTGAATTTAAAATATTGACAACAAAAACAGCTTTATTATATAATTTTAATGATAATTTTCATACAAGAAATCAATGAAATTAACTTTACGTTTGTATAAATTTAATTCTTCTTCAGTTAGTCTTAAGGATTCAATTTGACATTTCTGTAAATAAAGTCCATAAGAAATTAAACATAAATTTAATAAAGTGTATAAATAATTAATTAATTTTGTTACAGTAAGCACTAAATAACTAAATTAAGTTCATAATAAGTACTAAAAATATTGTGGAAATATTTTGTCATTAGTTGAATGTGTGATTTAACTTATTTACTATAAAAACATTGACAAATCAACACTATTTTTGATAAGAATCTAATATCGAATATTATATGGACTGTCATTTAGGTTTAGTTTTTTAAAGTGATAAACTTCCTATCTCTATTTTTAAAAGTTTTTCTAAAAGAACTTGATTTTGTTAATACATGCCTTTATAATAAAAACAAAATATTAATTGGCATTGATGATTTTTTAAAGAAATAGATTGTTATGATATTCTTGTTATTAAATTGATTAATGAAACTCAATTAAACTTCAGAAGAATCACAGAATATTTGTACTTTGAAATTAATATTTTTTAACAATTTAAAATGTTCATTTGTAAACTATTTAAATATACTGTCAGTATTAATATCTCTTCATTGAGTTTATGAATATAAACCAATTACTAAATAAATTAAATTAATTGATTTATATTTCCTTATTTTGATATAAGTTTGCAATTTTTGACAATTAATATAAACATTTTATTCAACTTATATCAAACATAAATTTTTAAGACAGGAAAGAAAAGATTATTTACCAAAACATCTCTTAATTTCTTTATCGATTGACTGCCATAAAAATCTTTTACTTTAATTTCTTCATCGCTTTGACATTTTTTGATTATCTATTATATAAAACAGCTTTTAATCATGTTTTAAAATATAATAATGAAACACATGTAAGTACAGGAAAAAACAAATCCTCTAAAATTACTCAACATTATTAATTTCCTTTTATGATCAAGTACAATATAAGGACTAATTTAGGGTATGTCTGCCTTAATAAATCATTTTTGTTTAATTAATCTGAAACAGTTATGGTTTAACTTTATAATAGTTATTTTTAAACTGTATAGTTTAAACTTCTCATCCTTTTAATAGTTCAGGTATTATAACCAAATTTATCGTGTTCTATATCCTTTTAAACTTTAACGTGCTAGTTTTCTAATAAATAAATGCACGTCCCCTACCAGTGCAAGAGTAATCTTGGTATATATATAGACTATTGACTCACATTTTCAATGTTCAAATCAGATCTGAATTCATATCGATTACAGAATATTTCATATAATGTTGTACTGAAATAATTAGTCAAACTTTTACTAATTATGTTCTCATTTGTATTTAATTTGTCCAAACAGTCATTTGAGAGTATATTAAAGCACTGGAAATACTGATCCAATTTTAGCGTTTCGTTACTCATTTCCAATTCATACGAGTGTTTCCGTAATGTCTTATCGCATAACAAATCTCTGTTATAATTGAATTGTTTTGATAATTCAAATCTAATAAAACTATAATTTCCTAAATATTTTGCCAAATAATGAAAAGAAAGGATATTATATTTCAATAAATCTATTCAATACTTAATATAAAAGGAGAGATCAATTTTCCTTATTTTTTATACTTTACCTAATATTTCATAATCTGTGGTCGCATTCAAACTGATATTCAATACATTCTTAAAGCAATCCTTGAAATAAATATTAAATTCTTTTAAAATAAAATATTAATTTTAAATTTAATACATAATAGTCTAATACAATTAGGCCTCGATTTAAGGGAATCTTTGGTGCAGCAAAATTGATTCCCTTATATCGAATTTCCCTTAAATCGAAAATAGAATACATTAATTGTAATTTAAAAATGACGAGTTTTCCTATAAAACAAGTTTGAATGTGTTTTAACAATATGCATTTATTATTTACATTTTTGTAATGTTAAGTAAAAAATTTTCATGAATTTGACCGATAAGGTTCTGCAAAGGGATGAAAAATATCTATAACCTATTGAGATTTTATCATAAATTACATGGAAAATATTATTAGTTCTCCCTTCTTTGCACAACTTGTTCTTTTCTTAAACTATTATGTTATTTAAATAAAGAAATAATATTTTACCTATTATTTCCTTAAATCGAAACACTAATTATTCTATAGGTGTTCACAAAATATTTCCCTTATATCAGTTACCCTTAAATCGAAATACTTTAACATTACAATACTCATAGAAGTGTTCGGTGCTCTGAGATTTCATTCCTTACATCGAAATTCCCTTAAATCGAGACCGGATTGTATTGTTATATTTTATTTCTTATTCCTTTAGCTATTCATTTCATTAAATATCATTAAATGTTTAAAGCATTTCATGTGTTATTCAAATATTTCACAATCCATACCAACATTTTTAGATTCTGTTCGATATCTGAATCCATTTGTTCTTCAGAATCGATGTTATCTTCTGTCATATTAGCGGTTATGTTATTGTTAACTGAAATTCTTTGGTTTAAGCATTCAAAGTACGGTTCCTTTAGTTTAGGAAAAAAGACAAAACAAAAAATTAATGGGTTTTATCTGAAGACTAAATACAAGACAAGACAAACATTTTTATCTGAATTCCATTGACATCTTGTTTGCCAAAGTATTTCATTTCGGGTTCGGTTTCGATAATATATTTGTTGACAATTAGTATAAATATATTGAGTTGTGTTCGGAAACTAATTAAATAATTAAATTATTTCTCACTTATTGTCAGAATTGTTAAGAATTTTAAATTATTTTACTTTCATTTTTGCCTCTAATTGTGAACATTTGTCAAACAAATCCAAAATATTTGTCTCGAAATTAAGTTTTCCATCGATTGTCGATTCGTCACAAATCTTGTAATTTATAACTTTATATAATCTGTAATAAGTGGTACGTCTTTGGGGCACAAAATCCAATTCACATTCAACTGAATTTAAATATTCTTTAAGAATATATACTATTATTAATATAGAATATTTATGAGACATGTTCTTAGATTTATAACTATTTTATATTTTATACAATGCTTTGATTGTTGTTTAAAATATTCAAAATAAAATATTTTTTTAGGTAAAAATAATTATTCTTATATTTATTCAGATGTATAGCAAATATTGTTCTATAAACTTCACGTTTAGAGATGGGGACGATTACAATCATCGTTGTAGAGAGTTATGATTAATCCATTTTCATAATTCAAGAGGGGACAATTGAAAAAATTGAAAAATAAAACTTTATATCAATTTAAAAAGACATGTAATATAATATTCTATTTAATATAAAATATAATATTTTAATAATAATAAAATATATTAAATTATTAAAAGAACTACTCTATTATTTATGAGATTTCAATTAAGAACAATTTGATCAAGGATAATGATTGTGTTTGAAATATTATATAGATGCTTAAAGAAAATTATAATTACTCTAGATCAGCGATGTCCTCAGTGGACGTTCGTATCAGTTGGTTTAAAGGTGAAAGTGATTGTGACCAAAAATTATGTTCTTAAATTAATAAATCTAAAGCTGAATAGAAAATATTATTTTGCTGAAATATATCATTTGAGTAATGTGTTAATTATATTCTCAAACAGGAAAGTTTAATAATTTTAGAGAACGAACCTCGAATGATAGATAGAATTTGAAAAATATAAGTATTTTATTTTAACAATTTAGACAATGATTTTGATTAATTCACACATTTTAAATCGATTGGCGATATTTGTAAACTCTAAAATCAAATAATTTTCAAGATAGAGGGCATTATATTTCAAAAATCAAGATATTCGATGTTTTTGAATTTGTCAATTAAGATGTTGAATCGAGTGGTGACATTTCCAAGCTTAAAAATCTTGTAACTTTAATGATAAAGTAAAATGTAAAGACAAGATTTGAATACTTTGCGAGATAGAGAATTTTTTCAAAAATTATTTTAAAATTTCAAAAGTAGATCTTTAGCATTACCCAAGAGACACTACGAGGAGGTAGGTCTTTAGTCTTATATTTTTCAAATTCTATCTATCATTCGAGGTGCGTTCTCTAAAATTATTAAACTTTCCTGTTTGAGAATATATTTAACACAATACTCAAATTATATATTTCAGCAAAATAATATTTTCTATTCAGCTTTAGATTTATTAATTTAAGAAGAAAAGTTTTGGTCACAATCACTCTCACCTTTAAACCAACTAATACGAACGTCCACTGAGGAGACCTCTGTTCTATACTATCATGGTAAAATATAAATAAACATGTTTTCTAACTTAAATGAAAATAAGTTAATTAATTTGTAAAATATACAGAAATGAATCCCAAAACAAATAATTTGTTTATTTAGAATTAACATTAAATTAATATAATTATATTTTGCATAAATTGTTTAATTAAAGTATATATAAGTTTGAAGTGAACGGGGCTTAACTAAATGGGATACTTGTTGTTTAGCTGCCGAATCATCAATAGTGAGAACCACTGGATCTTCACTTAGATTGAGTGCAATAACTACTGTTCCCCCGTCTGGTCTCACAAAAGTTGTTGTTTCGAATTTATCTAATTTTGCACTTTCTGTTTGTCCCACTTTTACAGAACCGGGTAATAAAAATTTTGAGTAATGACCCAATGCATAGAACATGGGCTGCTTATAGTACTCTTTTCCAGTAGCGTTCACTATAATGGGTGCGTCCACTAAATTTGTTACCCAATTAGGTCCTCCCAATTCATCCAAAGCCAAATTCCAATCAACCCAACCAACTGTCCAGTGATTTAAATCCTAATGAAATTTTAAAATTATTATTTAAAAAATTATATGTGAATGATCTTAAGGGGTGTGAAAAGGAAGGGTTCAAATGAAGGGTATTTTTTTGAAGAAAGAACTAAAGAATTTGATTTAATTTAATAAACTAGATTACTTTTCTACAAAATGTTATCAAATTTTACAAAATAAGATAACAAAACTATATATTCAATGAATTTTAAAAGCTCTGGGCTGTAGAAAAGGTTATTTATGTCAGAGGAAAGTTATAGAGTAAATAATGTTTAATTTATGACATATTTTTTATAGATTTCAATCAAACCGATTCTATTAAATCTAAAGGTACTCAAACAATATTATATCATTCCTTTTATATTGTATGTAACGAATGTCTATAATAGATATTTTAACTCAATTTATGTCAAATAACAAATGCATTACTGTATACATTGCATAGTTATGTAATTCACTTTATACTGTTTTCGACAAAGTAGTGAACTCTGGGAAAGTATCTTTGCAAAAATGAGAATCAATATAATGGATATGAGTTTAAAATATCGTTTCTCTCATTTATAGATAATTTTTGAAGTAATGATTAATATTTTATTGAATACTTACAACAATAATATCTTTTGCGTATCTCTCAAATGTATCCCAATTTCCGAGATATACGTGTTTAGTATAGGGAGGCCAGCCTTTGCCCCTCCATTCCTCACATGCTTCAGTGTTGAGTATATATTTATCAGGGGCAATTTCATGTGATTTATCTAAGTTAACAACATTATCGTCGTTGTTCTCATACCAATGGAATGCAGTTCCGGACACATATTTAGCCGCGTCTTTGTCTTTAAGTATAACTTCAACCCATTTATTAATTTGAGATCTTTGGTCATCGAATATCATAAGGTCTGTAGTATTCACTCCATAACCAGCCGCTGCAAGAATTGGTCCCAAATCTAATTTAATAAAATCTCGTTGAAGTTCAGGAGTAAATCCCAGACAATTGAATTTATAATTTGGGTCATTTCCACATTTGGGTTCATTGTCTACAGTGATTCCCCACATTGGGAAACCTTCTTTCTTATATGCGTCCAAAAATCTATTTAAATTAATTTTATTCCATTAAAACTAATATTATGTGAATTAAGATTAAGCATAGGATTATATAAAATGTAATGAATGTACTTTTGTTTTATTATTTCAAAACAATTAACTCATAGAATAATAGAAATTCATTTGATTGTTTTGCCCCTTAAGTGTAGTGCACTTATATCTATCTCATAGAGAGGTACATTTGAACCTTTGGATATAAGTGCACCGGATTTTGAGAATTATATTCAGACATAAATGCACTTTTGGGTGAAATAATGAATGATATGAAATAATAAAAGAATAACAACTTACTTAACAATATAATTGGCAAATGCTTTATATTGTTTACCCCCGGGTTCGCCAATAAGATATCCACCATTGTTCAGTTTAGAGTTATTCTTAAGCCACGCCGGGGGAGCCCATGGACTACCAAAGTAAAGAACGTTATGAGGGCTGGCCTTTTGGGCTGCCTTTAAGTACGGGAACTAATATACAAAAGAATATAAAATATTTTAGATTTCAATTATTAAATAAGTTTTGAAATATTTTAGCGAACCTTATAATCGAAGTCCTCTTTTGTCAAATTAAAATGTGTGAATTCAAAGTCATCCTTATATTCGTCGTCATAACTGTAGGCATGGGTTGAGAAATCACTTCCGCCGATAGGAATTCGGCCCAAAGTATATTCAATACCAGAATCAGCGAAATAATCATTAATTATACTGTTCTGGAGTTTCTCAGGCAATGCCTTAATGTTAAGTCCGGCCGAATCAGTGAAAGCGCCTCCAAAGCCAAGGATTTTCTGAAATTTTTTGGTTTTATCGATTGTAATCGTTTGAGTCTTCGTTGCATTTTCTGATGATATGTCACCAAATTTTAATTCAGTTTCTTTGAATCGATCGCCACTTTTACTCGTCTCGAATACTAACACCACTTCTTTTGCGGTCTTCTTTATCGGATCCAAAGTATCGCAATGATTGGCGTCACAGACACAGACTGTCGACCCATAGCCATAGTCTCTATGAATACAGTCCTCACGAGACGAAACTATTTATTCATAAAAATACAAATAATTTATTATATATTTTCACAACAAATAGCAAACACTTTCTCACCCAAAGTAATAACACATAAAAATAAAAGTTTGGCTAAACTTTTCATTTTTGAATTATTTGATTAATTCAATATAATTTTCAACCTATTTATAGAAGAAATATAAAAAGTATTAGAAAATATATTCCATTTATCAATAAAAACTAGATAAAAACTTTATATAATATAAAAATAAAAGTAACAGTTTTTCTGTGCTATATTTTAAGTATAAATACCTCTTACTATGTGTTGTCATTTGATTCAATGGAATGTTTTACTTATTAATCAAAACTTTTTTATATTAAAGTATTGAAAAATAAAAATTACTTCAAGGTATTGTGATATTGTCATTGCTTATCAACAGGATTATTTTAAAAACAAGTACAATTGGACTAAATATAAATTAGATCATAAGAATCTTAAACATATAGCCTATTGAATATCCTTTTCTATTATATTATTAATATTACTTTCACTAAAAGAGAGTCTATTTTATTCAAAATATTACGCTTAAACAAAACAATTCATGAATTTTAAATTTTTAGTAATTATAATAAACAGTTATAATAAATCCATCACTAATTTGTTTAGTTCTTTATAATAATTTTTATAACTATACAGTATTAACATTATATTTTATAAATTACTTAATAATGTTAATAATTATTAATTCTAAACTTAAATTCTATAAAATATTAAAATTTTGAAATATTTTCACTTATTTCATATTAAAAGGTTTATATTAATTAATTTTCAAATATGGTTGTTAAATAATGGAAATGTTTAATCAAATCATTCTTTAATAGTTTAAAAATTAAATCAAGATTAAAACTTGAAAATAATAGTTAAATCAATAAATGTTTTTGTAACAATTATGATAACTAGCACAGCCGCGTTTAATTAAGTATAATTTAACACATTGTAAAACGTTGTAGCGTTTCTACGTTTACAAAGAATTGTTGATTTCATTAAATATCCACATCTGTTAGTGTTTTAGACATCAATACTATTTATTTCTATATGCTTTTGATTGTTTGTATTATTCATTCATGTCTTTGTTTGGAGTCCAAAGTCATTTTGTCGAATAGCTTCACAAAAACTACTCCTTTTATAATAAATCTAGATTGAATTTATTATATTTTACTCAGAGTTCATTCAACAGAAGCTGATTTCATGTGAAGCCGGGGGTTAACAAAAACAAAAATACATAAACAAATAATATCAACAGTTGCTCAAAAGTTCTTTTTCGGAACCTTTAACTTCTTAGCCAGGATGAGTATCCAGAAAAATTATAATAAATTATTAAATAATTTATTTTATAAATATTAATATTTATTTTAGTATTTGTTTTAATCTCATATTTTGATTAAATCTCAAAATAATATATTTTAAACATTTATATATTATATTTTCTGTTGACAAACAAAACTGAAAAAACTTATTTCGATAAAACTTCATTCATAATTAATTTTATATATTCAAAATTAATTTATTTATAAACCTGCATCTATTTAGTATTTACTTATTTCAGTAAAATTTTAGAGAATAACAATATCTTTTATAATATTTTAAGAAATATAACCATATAATACATGTTAGTATATATCTGGTGTAATTTATTATTTTACTAGCATATACATCTGATAAAATGTAGCATATAACACTAATAATAATATAATAATAATATCATTTACTCTGCTCTGTATGAAAGACATAGTGTGAGAGAAGTTTGAAAGAGACTTAATTAACAAAAGTATTATTTATATATTTTCAATATTTCCAAATACAGACGAAGTTTTGACATCCAATGAAGTTCTGTCCACATCTATAGTATAGAGTTGTTGATTGCCATCGAATATAATTCTAGTGGTTTGATAGTTAAATGGTGGAGAACCACCTTGATAATTACGATTACTTCTGGACCAAAGGTCCTCATTATTAAAATCAAAGAATTTCATTAAATAGAGAACAACAATAAAAATGATTATTAATATTATTAGAATAACAAACGATAAGACAAACATTATATCACCAAAAGATGAGCCCATATTTACACAATTCAACATTGAATGAGTGGATCTAATAATATAAGTGAATAATGGAAGAGAAGAATTGCAGACAAATATATTTCTAATTTATTAATAGATAAGAGATTTTCTGTTTGAAAAATGATGTTTGAAATTGATTTTCTGCGAAGAGTTTTCCGGTTTTTGAAAAATAAATTGCTTTCACATCAAATGTTATTTCTATTCTAACTATTCTTACGGAAAAAAATAACTATAATTCAAGTGAAAAAACATCATTTGCTTTATTATCACAAGTATTTGATGTAATATTGTTTTAATAATGCAGTGATTGTCGAAGCGCTTCAAAAATATAAGAAAGGGATGAAAAGCATATTAAAAACATTGTTTACTTTACAAAAGTCATTAAGAAAGGTACATTTTATAATTAATAGTGTCCATTCAAATAACATCTGATTTAACACATTATAAGATAAAAAATTCACAATAATTTGGAAAATATATTAAGCATGATAATTTTTAGGATTTAATAGTATTTTAAGATTTCAAAATTATTTTAAGTGCCAAAACCTATACGAATATTTGGCAATTTAAGATATTGATTGGATCATGATTATTTAGAATGGGAGTAGTTTTTCTTTTTATTGCCCATACTTTTAGCGATGAATTGCTTTTTATTGTGAAGTTTACATTAGAAAAAAATAACTTATTCTTTGAATAAAAGCAGTCAAATGTAGAATAAAAAGCAAAAGTAAGTCTCAATAAATGTCTTATATTTACAGACTTTATTATATCGTTTCTCGAAATATTCTGGACATTTAATTCGGGTAAATAACCTGATTTTTTAGTGTAGTTCAAGCGTATGATTGTCTCCGAATGAGGCAATAAATTGTTTGAA
>JAQGCG010000087.1:0-10892 GCA_034699285.1 Liacarus coracinus | reverse complement strand
TATGCAGTGCTGCAGTAATTTTGTACTATTCTTATAATTGAACCGATATTTAGCCCCAAAATCGGGACTTTCTTTTAGAGATCGTCGCAAAACAGATTAAGTCCTATCAGTTGATCACAATATCTGTGTTTCTATGATTGTCTCATTTTAATCCAACTACTCTATGAGAGCACCTGTATGTCAATTGAGTGACGATGATAAATGAGCATTTGAGTGAGTTTGACAGCCAGACCACCAAACACGCTGTCACAACGTTGAACCACAGCAATCGTCACTTGGATGAGGTCTCACCACAACTCATATATACCTACAGAACATACTCTCCAACCAATTCTGTTTGATATCATAGGCGTAACTCAACGCTCAATACCTCAACAGTTTTACATAGTTTTACATTCAATACATTGATTGATTCGTGTGTACAGTCCTGTCCCGCACATACACTACACTACACTGTCCACAAGTCACACAATACTACACATTATATCATACAAATGACTAATACTGACTGTTATATTGGTTTCAATTTATCCCTATTTCCTAATAGTAATAGTCAATGAGTGAAAAGTGTAATTAAAAACAGTACTTCAATAGGGGTTTAGTATATTATGGCGTTTAAAGAATTAGTTTGGCATCACTTCTCAAATTGTGAATTATTAGAAGAGCTTTGAATTTTTATCATATTATGCAAACCTATTGTAATGAACTGATCAAAGGCTATGCGAGTAAAGGAAAGCTATTATAATATTTGCATATCTATTGCTATTCATATTTGGCCAATCGTTTGCAATAAACGTGGGAAAAGAGCAGACAAGTTGACAACTTTTAGTCATTTATTGCATTTAACAATAGGATGACTCCTCTAAACACACGCTTCAATTTGAATATAACACAACATTTGGACGCTTTTGACGCTTCTGTTTGTGAGAAAATAATTCCTTTTAAAACTCAAACAACAATTTTATACTTTTAAGCCAACAATGAAATCCGGTTTTCTTTTTGCTCATCTATTGTATAATATTAACTGATTTGAAACTTTAAATTATATTATTCTCTTAATTGTCAAAACAAATATCACTTATTAATTATAGATATATTAAATAAAAGTTAGAGTAGTTTACAATATATGGCCACAACTGCATGTATTATCTCAGTATTTGACATATGAGTTAACTTTAAGCTAATATCGACTTTAAAAACTGTCTTTCACTAATAGGAAAATCAATTTTCTTAATCTTTGCAAACAATAATGAAAAGAGCGATGAAATCAAAATTTTTATTTTTCTGCATTCTTTAAAAATATTCCTAAAAATGTTGATTTATTTTTTGAGCCGAAACACGAAAAATATGCGGCATTTTGTTTGATATAATCAGTAAAAACATTGATGAAGTGATTATTGATATAATAAATCAGAAATTCATTGATTTAAGAAATATTGTTTGACTTTAAGTATGAGTTAATTTTGCGGAGACTTTCAAATAATTGGCTTCTTTTGGATAACAATTCGAGTTTGAGTTCCTTAAGTGAAACTATATTTCAATTGAATACTTAAGTTGTGTTCATATCTTCTAAAATAGTTAATTGAGGGACAGATGTAAAACAGTTGGTCGTCATTACAGATGAATTGACAGTATATGACAGTGGGTTCAGTCATATTCAATCACCGCTTATTCAATTAGGATTAGTCAGTGCTCTCTAAGCACATATTTGCAACCCAAACAATGTCTGCACAGGCACTGGTCTGTCGGTACAAAACTCTATTTGATTTCTTTATCTTTATTGTGAATCTGTTATTGAGTTGTAGTGAATGTTCAGATCTAGTGATCACTTAAGTTGTATTAATAGTAAAAATAAGAGTTTATTCGATAAGATCTGGAAATGAGAATACGCTATAACTTCAACGAATGGCTTGTCTTTCACACAATTGCAATCACTGTTCGAACACAAATCCTAAGCAATTCTTATACATTTTGCCCAAAATATCTATTTATTCTCTATTTTCTATTCTTTATCTATGATTTCCGTTAAGGCTTTTTTAGAACAATTATTATAAACTATATGAACATATATAAGAGGAACAGACAGTAGTAATAACTAAAATGTGGAATAACTATAAAATAGTGAACACAAATAAATGGTTTGCAATTGTGTTTGTATTGTATGACAAACAAGTATTTGGGAATCGTTAACAATAGTATGAATGCTATGCCTTAACAGTAAGTCAATGAAAGTCTAATTAATTATGATTTAATGATGCATTCGTTCATTAATGCAATCATCAGTTATTGTTCGCTCAATTAATTCAGTGAACTAACAGTTTATAAGTAAGTCTGAGTGAAGTAAAACATAAATTAATTAATAGCCTTATCTGAAGTGCATGTGTTTGACTCTGTTGTGGCACATCTTGTTTTCACTGATAACAAAGCCGTTCCCGAAACAACTGATACATTGTAGGCGTATATACAGAGAGTACTGGCAGTGTTGGGCACTGTTTAGGTATTGCAATGCATTCGCCCGACTCTTAGGGACATAAAACGCTTATCGCACAACACATTTCCTAAAATTACATTTTTAGCCAATATATTGCATAAGAGATTCTCACCCATGGATCACATATTTCAAGCTCTACACTATTTAGAAGCCAATTACATGACTATCTAAATGTGGTCGCACTTAATCTCAATGCATTCAATCAACTAAACGCACATTAACTTATGTTTGCGCTATTCTTATACTAAAGCTTTATCACCCGATTCCAGGGCTCAATATAATTCGCCCTTTCGCTAATTCTCTCTTTCCCTCTCCTTTTTCTTTCTTTTTCTATTGTTATTCTTTTTATTTAATAAAAGATAATTTGAGTTAATATTATTTAAACAATATTTTTGATTCAATTTTATGAAAGCAATTAATACGAAAATATGTAGATTACTATAAATTGATGAAATCATTATTGAAAAAAAACTAAAGCAGCAATTATTTTATTGCTCAGAACCTATACTCCAATAAAGAGTATTTTCTCTTTTTTTGCACATTGAAAACGAAGTTCAATTGACTCAAAGGATAGGGAAAGTGTGCGGAACTGTTATCTAATTAAAATAGAGGTAGTAATAGAAAAAATGATGGTTTATCTGTTGGCGCGTATACATCATCGTAATCCGACACGAGTAGAGTGTCTGCAAAGAGAGAGATAGTGGTATTGTGCCGAATGCAACGTGTCGTGTCGACACTCTATTCGGACCATTAGTTTCTCAATAGCCGAGACAAACATTAACTCCGTGTGCAATAGTGTTATTCTCTAACCCATAAGCCTAGAAAAGCTTATTTTTCACTCTAACCTAATTGAAGTCTTTACGCACACTATTTAGGAATATATGGTTTAAATGTCTGCACACAAACATAAACTAATGAGTTCTTCAAAAGAGCTCTTTTAAACGTCAATGAGTTCTTTTTTTTTATTAATTTAAGATAATTTTTCCGTTTCCGTACCCGACATCAATTTAAAATTGATGCATTCAAGCCCCGGGACCTGAAGGATATTTTCACAATAAATTTCTGAATAGAGGGATAAAAATATATCATTTATTTTATTAGCGGGAAATGATATGTGGTTTCATATTTGTATACTATGTCTGTATGTCTGTGTGTGTCTGTATGTACACTATGTGTCTGTGTGTGGGCCTCAATATTATTATTTCACTTTTTTATTTGTCGAATAAATTAAAATAAAATACCGAATGGTATTGAGAAAGTGTATGTCTGATCATTATTCATAAGGAATGAGTCATTTTTTTATTCTCTTAATCAAAATATTTTTAGGAAAAACTAATAATTATTTTTTAGAGTTTAATAATTAGTTAGGAATAGTCTAAGAGTAGATTTGATAGACAGCACAGATTGTGTTTAAATTTTTCCCATTTTTTGAAAGAAAAACTGTAAATTTTAAGCATATTTACAATAAAGCTCTCAATCTTGAAGGCTATTTGAGACACCAATAGCTGTTCGGAAAAGTTAAAAATATTTGAATGACTTGTAAAGTGATTAAACCACACATACAGGAGAGTAAATGAGTTACGAGATTCTACACTATTTATCACTAAAGCGTAAATCATTTTAAATTTCATAAATCCCAGAATGAAATATAAGGCATAAAAATAATGATATCTTATTATAATTCAAAACTTTTAAAGATAGTAATAGTTTTTGACTGAAACTTATAAAAGACTAAACATTCTCTTCTCTTTTCATTTCTTATACACAATTCTTCATAATATATAACAATCTAAAGCCGATTTTTAGTTAAGACTCGTTTTCATAAGCACTCTTCAAACCTGTCTTGAGTTGTCTTGTCGTGACTTTTTTAAAATTAATTCTATTCCACATTATTTCGCTTTTATATTGAATTTATTTTTTTTATTAACTTTTTTCGGAACTAAATATAAGAATGTAATCGTAAAATAGTAATAATGAGTTCATAATAAAGTTTGAATGTGTCTAATATAAAGACTTTTATTATATTATATAAATATATTTATAATACAATAAGCGATATTCACTATTCAAGGAAAATGTTGAACAAAAAGTATATCAATATTTTGTTGCCTCACAACTGGATTATAGGCATATAATTGAATGATTGTTTGGATATTATTCTCAATTCTATTATATTATGTGTCGCTCACACTATTAGCTATAATTCAACAAAAGCCTCGATTCAATAAATTTTAGTAATAATATTATGTGTTTTCTAATAAATTGCTTTTAAGATTAAATAAAATAATTTTTTGTTTTGTTTTTTTTCTCTTTTATTTTCTTGTGAATGAATCCAATTTTTATTTGATTCGCGAAAACTTTTTAAATTAATAATAGACTATAAATATTCAGACAATAAATTATTCAGAAAAGGAAAAAATAAAGCAATTATTAGGAGAGAAATCATTTGTAAATTTAATGTAAAAGTTTTAGGAGAAGGAAAATGAGAGGGAGGAAGGGAGAGAGAGAGAGAGAGAGAGAGAGAGAGAGAGAGAGAGAGAGAGAGAGAGAGAATGGAAAGTGTATTGCAATTAGAGATATGACCAAAAATTACAACGAAATGGTTGGTTGGCTTACATTTACTTTTTTTGCAAATTTAATCTTGGATTGCATGACAGGGCAATCATCAAAAACATTTCGAGCGATCATTAGATCATTACTCTTATTCCTCTTATTTGTTTCAGAAGACTCAGACCAGTCGAGCGAAGAGCTCAATGAAAAGTTAATTTTGCGGAACGAAATGGTGAACAGCGCTAATTAGAACCGAATTACACTTAAAACTATTCACATTTATCTCATCTTCGGATAAATTGTTTTTTCATCCAAAATCCAAACAAAAGGAAAATATTTGAATTGATTGGAGAAATTGATAATTATTTTTATTGATTTAATTTTGTTAAATGTTTCAATACTTTAATAATAAGTTTAGACCACATGAAACACCACAAGTATTGGAGTAAAAGTTTTTGAAATAAATTAGTGAAAAAAATAAAAGTTTATCTTAACTAAAATTATTGTGTAAAGTGACTAAAGATGTGTTTAAGTTTAAGCACGAATTGAAAAATAATTTGATCAGTCATTCGCAATATTAAGAGAACATAAGTTTACAAATGGTTAGAGTCAGTAGAGTCAGAACCACTCCTTGAATTTTGCATAATTGCTACTTATGTTGTCTTAAATATGATCGTTTAAGCCGATACCTCCCGGTTCGTCAAATATATTTGTTAACTCCCGCTTAACTCTAGTTTTTTGCAATTCCTCTTCAGTTTCCTCTTAATAAATCAGTCAATCACATACTTATGATATCCGTTTCCTATCACTATTGGGAAGGTATGTGCAATGAATAATGAAATCAATGAAGTTATGATAGAGATGTGCAATAATGCATAGCGAGGTCGACAGTCCCTCAGATATAAAGTCGCATATAATAAGTAAAACCCGTATAAACTTCAAAAGTCTATCTGTTGTCTGTGTGTGGGCTTCCAGTTCTATGCGATCAGAAGGGGGTTCTCGGCTTTTGCAGCTCTCATGATGTAATAATTGTGATTAAGCAATACAATCACGCAACACATCATAGCCCTGAGCTATAAGAGTGCGACACTCTCTTGTAGGTCTCACTTATGAAAAAAGGAAATCATTTTATTAAATGATTTTCTCATGATTTTAATTGTCATATAATCCTTAAAATGTTTTAGTCATAAAAAGTAATTTAAGTATTAATAGTTATACTCGTATTGTCCATAAAATAGCTTAAAGTCTTTTTTCTTCTGCCCTAATCTTTATTTAACCACAATATACTCATAATGTAATGTTGCACAGGCAAATGGTAATCACATATTTAACATTGATTACTTTATATACTCTTAATATAACTTCATTTTTTAAATTTAAAAAATTGTTTTTCAAAATTCAATTTAATTCTTGTTTTTGCAAATCGTTTTGTATTATTAATTATAATTAAGACTTCTATTCTTAAATCAATAACTTTTAATATACATCTGAATTATATGACAAATGAGTATAAAATAAATTATAAACTTATCTTATAGGGGTGGCCAATGGGAAGGGGATATATATATATACAAAAAGATTGTAAAAAATCTTACGGTGTATTCCATTCTCTATCTGTTGTAAATTCATTGCAATATTCATTTCACACTCAAATCAAGTCATTCAAGTCATACAACTTATTGAGTTATTATAAATGAATTCATAATCGAAAACATTTCTATTAAATATTTGATTTTCATAGAACTGGTATTTCTCTTATCTCTAAAACAAATTAACAAATTAAGTCAAATATAATAAATATACGTTTAATTTGATTAAAAAAATTGATACACTATTAAATGGAAATAAATAACTATCTTGCTAAATTACATTAATATTCAGTATTTCTGTTTTGAATATCATTTCAATAATTATTGTATTTATTTCTTATAAATAACTTATCGATCGACTGATATGTTTAACTAATTAAATGAATTAACTTAATATATAGATCTTAAACTATGAAAGAAATAGTAATTAATCAAAGTTAACAAAAATAAACTTCAATTAATATTTCATCAATTTTTTTTATATTTTAAAATTGATTTTTCAGAACTAATAAAAGCATAACTAAACAGAGTCTTTCATATATTCAATACAATAGAATATTATTATTTGCAATGTTTGACACAATAGCACATTATCTGTGATAATATATTTAAATCCACGCATTATAGAGTATTATATGCAATGTTGAATAATTATATGGCCTTTATTAGTAAGCAATGATGAGAATAGTAGTAAAAGTAGAAACACATACAAATGAAAGTAATGTCTTTTGTGTCTAAATTTAAATTACATTAATTTCCATTTTTGCAGTTTTCACTCTAACCATTAGAACTCATTACGAATGCTATACAACATTCACTTCACTTATATTATATGCTTTATTTTGTATTTATGTATTTCATACATAAAAAAGCAAAGAAAAATTTATTTGATATAGAGTTTTCAGACAAAAGTATTTTTACTGTTATAACTTGTTTAGATTTAGAAAGTCTAGAGAAAAGCACAATAAAAATGGTTTAATAGAGAATAGATCTGGTGTCAAATTGCGTGCTAACCTTAATAAATCAAAATGCATGTAAAGAAAACTTTTAAACTGATGGCTTACTATTCAACTATTCAGACGGGAATTATATTTTTTGAGCTACTTTTTTGAAGTCATTGGCAAAACTATGATATTTGCAATCAATTTAAGTAAAAAATTTTAACTCAAACGTTTGTATTATAGTAACAATTGATAAACTTTGGGCCAAATATTTTCAAAATAAATAAATTATATAATTCTAAATATATTTTTCAAACAAATGTAATATATTCTACAATAAAGTTATTTTAACAGACACTCCACTCCAATATTTCTATTTATTCACTTTTGTTCATTTCATTGAGACTTACGATCGACAGGTCTTAGAGTGGATTCGAAAAATTCTTGCTTTTTATGTGCATTTTTGAAAAGATTTCTGAATTTGGTCTGAAGTTATATAACTTATTTAAAGTACTTCACTATAAACTAAATAAGTTATGACATTTAATAATGAGAACTGCAATAAAGTAATAATATATTTACATGAATTGCAAGTAATTTGAAATTTAGAACTTATGAAGAATAAGTGAAAAGCCATAAGCCATCAACTTATTGCACGATGAAATATGGAAATGGGTTGTAAGACCGCCCGCATTCACAATTGCTTTTGATTTGTAGATCCACTACTCCTACAAGAAGGCGAGTGAAATGATAACTATTATTACTGTCATTTATAAAGTTGATATTTCACTTAAAGTGAATCTTTACTATCAATTGACAGTATTATCTAATAGGCAATCAGCATATATGATGCCGTGTCCGTGCTATGCCTCGGGCCGATTCCCATGCTTAGGATGAATATGTCTCCAAATGAGAGTCACTAAACTTAATACGAAGAATAAAAGTAGAGAATATGACTTATTTCTATGTATAGTATATCAGTATTTAAAGGCCAATAAAGCTGCAAAATGATGGCATTTCTATGTGCCTGTGCTGTCTAGAGTCTAGACCAAACTAGCTTCTAGATTGAAAGCACAGGTACATATCCGGACAGTCAACGGTGGTGGTCCATAGGATGGCAGCTACTACTAAATTACTTGCATTTTTCAATGCTTGGCGGGGATAGACATACGAGTTGGAGCGGTTATGCCAGTGCTTAACACAACTTGTAAGTCAATGCTAACCATAGCAAAAGTTGTTCTCTCTTTCTTTCTTTTTGCTGTTCCTCTCCCCCAATGCCTGATATCCCTGCGGCAGTTCAACATCAGAGGAAAGTTAGTTCATATGTTTCACAGCCTTATTAGTGATATGACAGACAACTAATGTGAATCACTTACATATGGAATATCACACTTTCAAACGGATAGGCAATTGTCTGCTCAACTCTCTTATCGGAATCGCACACAAGTGTTACTCAAAATATCAAATTCTAGTTTAACTCTTTTAATGTAATGTTGTATTCATGTTCTGGCATTTATTGCAATTAGCAAACCCTTGACCATAGATTAACAAAGCGGACATAAAATGGACATAAAGGGAGAGGCAATATATTATGTGCTCTATCCGCTAGTCTTATTACTCCAAGTCTTGATAGATTGCTAATTACGTTAGTAAACAACGATTTAAAACCATTGAATGTCTAAAGCACTAAAACACACCTTAAAGTAATTATTGTTCTTTATAGTAGACTTTCTAGTAGTGATTCACTACTACCGGGCTTTAGTTGTCTGTGCAATCAGTACATCCATGGCTAGCGAGTAGGCAAACAACAAACAATATAATGTATTGTCCGGTTGTTTCTCTTGAAATAATGCCAACCGATTAATGCATATAAATAGAATAGTACTACTGTCTGGCCATATAAAACTGGTATGACTTAACCAACATGTGATGTAAAAACTGCTCAAATATTAAAGACTGCAATGTTTTGCTTATGCACTACACTATTATTGTAGGAATTGTTAGTATAAAGACTACGAAATTGCTATACAAAAGTTTTTTTGCACATAATATGTGACAAACTATTATTATATATCACTTTAATAGCTGTTGCAATGTTTGGCTCACAACTAAACTTTCACTTTTTCCTAGTTTTTGACTGAGTTGTGTTGTGTATGTGAATGTGTGGTCCGACTAATCAATCAAAATTAGACTAAAATGTTGTGATCGACAATTGAGACACATCTTAGACCTCACACAACACTCTTTTATGGCACAATAAATGAGACGACATGACGTTCCACTGACAATAGCTATGGTTTGCTTACCTCTCACTGCTTTATCTCATACAAGCTTTCAATAAATTTTCAATCATAAAGAATGCTCTCTTATCTGGCCTTTCCTCACATAATCTCTTATCACTTGTGAATCTGATTCATGGATTCGCTTCAATGCAATGTATTTCAGCTCTAAATATATATCTATTTATTTATGTTTAAAATACAAATGAAAAATATTTTGAAAATATCAATGCGAACCACAACTGAGTTATGAGGCATACAATCAAACATAGAGTAAAAGAATTCAATTCAAATCCAATAGAATTGAGAGAACATTAATCTTATGGTTTGTTTGACTAATATGTCTCATATGTATCAATGCATTCAATAAACAAACAATTTTTTTGAAGAAGAAAAACATAAGAAATAAAAATAAACTTTTAAATAATAGACGATTAGAGCACTAATAGTTAATAGTCGTTAAATCAACACAACATATATTACTGTTAGCTCTGCTCTCGCATGAAATGATGGCTCATTTTTCTTTCAATTTCCCAACTATTGTCACAATAAATCAGGAGCTGTTGTGCCGAACTGTGAGATAAAGTGAGTTCGTATCACAGTTTACCATATGTTAAGTCAAGTTTGGGCACAGAAATTGTCACATCTCTCACACCAATAGTTTGTGCAAATAAAGGCTCGCTATTGTGGTTAATGTAAACTTATCTTTAAAGTCATTTCTAAACACTAATACTAAAGCTTTAGTTATAATTGAGCCAAACTGTAAAACCAACTTCTCGTTTAGGGTAACAGAAGTTTTTATTGCAATCAAAAAAATAAAAGTTTGAAAAGAATTTGAATAAATGTTTGAATATGTTTTATGTTCACAAGAAATATGGGTTTCTTTCATTGAGAAACTGACAATAATAGGCAGTGAATCAGAATTTAAATGTAATTAACATTGAATTCATGAAAATTTTTGGTTAAGAGTAACTAAAGTAAAGATCGTTAATCTAAGTGTTTCTCTTCAATTGAAGAGACGTCAAAGTCTGAAACAGACTAT
>JAQGCG010000086.1:0-10898 GCA_034699285.1 Liacarus coracinus | reverse complement strand
ACAGGAAGACGAGGTCAGAGATTATTTGCACCAATAGATCAATGAGTAATAGAGAGACCACCAGAAGAATGGGTCGATTATTATATCTAAAAACAAATGAATTATAAAATTAATTATTTTTTAGGAAATGAAATAAAATCTTAAATTAATTAAATATTAATTAAATTACAAATGAATTTTGGTTTTATTTACTATTTTTTTAAAGAGTTATTTAATTCATATATCATGTGATTAACACATGTATTGAGTGAATGCCTGAATATATTTAGTCTTATATCAAATATCAACAAAGGCTTTGAAATTCTGTAAACAATTACTATATTATTATTATAGCTATTATTCAATTATAAATAATCTATTATTATATTATCGCTAATAATCAAAATTATTAATAATTTATTAATACAAACAATTGCTATAATATTATATTATAATAGTCTATGAATCACATAAAGTCTCTGTTTATTAAATTTCAATTTTTTATATTTTGTTCACAAATAATGTGCAGAAAATGTTATCGATTTATAGGAATTGTATAGAAATGTGTGAATACATTGAAATTAGGGGACAATTAGTAATTGGTTTGAGTTTAAGTATTTGTTGTTATGTCTCACGTGTGAAGACATTTGTTTTGGTTGTGTTTTAAATGCCATTTAATTAATGTTTTGTTTCTTAATATTTGTTTTAAATCAAAATTGAATTGTATTTCAAAATCTAATAATGAGTTCAAACGCCTTAAGACTTATTCAATCAGAATATGAATCGGAATCGGATTCAAACGATCCACAAATCAATATCTCATCGGAGTCTTCGAGTTCTTCGTGGTCTCTATCATCTGATGAAGACATCAATAATGACGACAACGAATCCAATGGCGAAGACATTGAAAGCAATGATAAGACGTTTAAACAGAAAAATGTCGTCAAAACCAAAGGCGAACTGAGTCTCGAAGATCTGCCACCGATTGAGAAGTTGTCGATCAGTGTTGGCGTCGAAGAACTCTCTCAATTGGGAAGAGTTGTGTCAATTGTGGATCAATTAGTAATCGTTCAGTCATTTCGTTCAATGCCTGCTCTGGACTTGGATTCAGTTCTCTTCCTAAAAGACGGCCAACCGTTGGGACAGATATTCGATGTGTTCGGCCCTGTAGTCGAACCCCGATATGCCGTCCGATTCAATGACATTCAAGAGATAACTGAACGCAATATAACTGTTGAAACGGCTGTATATTTCGCGGCCGAACAACAGTTACCGATCACTGGCTTTGTGTTTGCGGAACAATTGAGACAAATGAAGGGATCGGACGCCTCGTGGAAGCACAATAACGAACCCCCAGAAGATGTGGTCGAATATTCTGACGACGAAATGGAAAGACAACACAAACAGAAGGAAAGAGCGAAACGAAGTCGAAATCAAACAATTCAAAGGCCGCAGACATACCACTCCCGGAACTATAGAGTGCCGCCAAACACACCGATTGGAGCTAATTTTGGCCAAAGCCCTAACGGCACTTATCCCAATAATTCTGGCCCTAACAGTACTAATCCCTATCATGTGTTAACTCATAATGTCTTAAATCATAATTATTTTCAACTCTAAACTAATAAAAAAAAATCAGTTAATTATAAAATTCTGTAATAATTTTTGTAAATATTTGATAAAAAAAATTACGCGGTTTGTAATGAATGAATTTTTTTATTCCATGTTTTTGTAATTAAAAATTCTGTTTTTATAATGCATTAAATTTTATGATTAAAACTTTTAATTTAAAAGCATTAATTGTTTTAAAATCTTAAAAATTCTATACAATATTGTCCTCTAAGAGGTGTCATATTATTTAATCCATTATTCAATGAATTTTTATCATTATTTTTCGCCACAATTATGTCAAACGTAGTCTTTATTTCTCCCAATTGTTCAAAAAATTGGCCACAATTTTCAATCTTATCATCTATTTGTTCGATGACTTGAATAGTGTCTGCGTTTGGATTCAATATAAACTCATTTAAATGGGAATCAATTAGTATTGATATCCAATCAATTATAGCACTGTTAGGAAATGGCAAGAGATCTGACAATAGCTTTAATGTGAGAAGAATTTGTTTGAACTCTATTTTCAAAGATTTAAGTTTTGAAATCATAAACAATTCATTGAATGGAAGAGAAACCAGTCTTTGGAACAATCGTTTGAAAGATTTACAATCAGTTTGAGAGAGTTTAGTCGTGCAGACAGTCATCAGTTCTAATATTACGTCTTCGGGTATATTCCCTCTGATCTGTTCGACAATGTGTTCAAAACGTTCATTAATTTCATCAAATGTTTTATCATTACTTGTCTTAAAGTCTTCGCAAATCTCTTGTAATTGTTTATTCATTTCAGATTCGAATCCTGTCGTGTCTTTAGTTCTGTTTTTACCCACAATTTGAGACAATTTTATAGTTTGGGTTCTAATGGGAACTAAAAGAATGCCTTTAAAACAAGTAATAAGCACAGAGTCATTGATAACTGTGCAGTCATTGGTCATCGGCTCATACGGCAAATCAATTTGGCCTAATTTTGATCCGTATTTCTGTTCCCATAATTCCATTAAATAGTTTGAGTCTTTTGTTTTGCCGATCAGACAAACACTTCCAAGACTTGTGACGCAAATACTGACAATCGATTTAATTGAACTCACATTCAAATTAAATAATTTAGTTTCGGTTTTGCCGTTCAATGAATAGACAACTAATCCATCGTCTGATCTATTAATGGCCAAAATGGTTGCAGACGTTCGACTCAGCGACCAATTAGTGAATGTATTGACCACTTCTTGTCTCTCAGTCTTCACAATAACATCTGTTTCACAACAAATCATTAGTTTATAAATGCTTTTAATTGTGGACTCATTTGAATCAATAGTTTTTGTAATCAAATAAATAATTAAATAGTCTTTCATTTGATTGTTTCGCAAACCATCGATGAATTGAATGCATTCCTCTTTGTTTATCACTTCTTGTTTGTTGTCTTCGCCTCTCGTTTTGATCGCATTCGACAGCGACTGACAAAAGCCTTTATCGAAGACCACAATCGGCTCAAGAAATGTATTTTCGACATCGAAGCCAATTAATCCAATAATTCTTTTACTGAAGAAATACTTTTCAACCGGTTTTGCCTTTTGATCACCGAATGACCATTTGGTTAGTGTTTTTGGCTCTTGAACTGCAATCAAATACTCGATGCCATCACTTATGTCCACACATGTAATCACAGGACAGACCAGTCTATTCACGTGAGGGAAAACCCAATTCTCAATCGATTGAAAGCCCTCTTCAGTGGAATAACAGACGACTGTATTCACACTTTCGGTAATCAAAACATTTGTTGATTTAGTCAAACATTTATTAAAACGAGTTTTTATTAAATTCAATGTATTATCAAATTTGTCGATATGTTTACTAATGTCTCCAAAACAATACATTTTTATATGCTTTCAATTAATACTTTAAATTATTTATAAATTATAGTTAAATACACTTTTAATTGATTTTACTTTTAATTATTAAAACTTATTAATAGTTTAAAAGTACTCTTATATTGAAAACATGTGTTTTGATGTAATGTTTATTCACTATATGTAAGCGATTGCGCAAATCGTATTCAATATAATAAACCGCTTTAGAACTCAATTATAGTGAACTTTCTTTACCCCTATTATACTTTGCCCTCAATTTATAGAATTAACCAATGATTACATCGAATATATATAAAACAGAATATATGAATGAATAGACGTAAGAATTACTGTCTATTAATGGGCTATAATTGAGGGAAAGAGTACTTTAAATTGGGTTTAATATTGAATATAACGTCTACTCTATGTCGACATCTATTGTATTGAAGTTTAGTTTAATGTTATTTCATTTCATTTTAAATAAATTTTTAAATGTTTTTATAATTTTATTGTGAATTTGAAAACATATCAAAAATTTATTTCTTAACAATCAATAGATTCCTATTCCAAACCAATTGCACTATAGATAAAGTACTGAAGAATACAATGTCTAAGAAGTCAAACAAAACAATTGATAAGTACTTGAGTCCAAACATTGTATCCAAACCTAAAAAAGCGAAGAAAAGTGAAGACCAAAGCAGTAGTAAAACAATTAATGAATTAAATACTGAAAACAAATTATTTAATTCAGTCTCTAATGAAAGGAAAGAGTTTTGTAAATCTGTTGTTGACTTCAAGTATAATAAGAAACGGATTCGAGTGATGACAACCCCTGACATCGAAGAGATTAAAGACAATACAAATGGTATTATGTATTGGATGTCAAGAGAGCAACGAATACAAGACAATTGGTCTTTACTCTACGCACAGAGACTTGCGATCAAATACGAGACACCACTCTATATCTGCTTCTGTTTAGTCCCGAAGTTCTTAAACGCAACGATACGTCACTTTAGGTTTATGTTAAACGGTTTACAAGAAGTTCACTCCGAAGCCAAAGAACTAAACATTTCGTTTCACTTATTGTTTGGCCGAGCGGTCGATGTATTACCGGAATTCAGTCTAACCCATAGTATCGGTGCGATTGTCACTGACTTTAGTCCACTTCGAGTCGCAAAAGAGTGGACACAAACACTTTGTAATAATTTAAAAGCACAGGGAATACCAATTTGTCAAATAGATGGACATAATATAGTCCCGGTTTGGGTGACGTCCGATAAGTTAGAATACGGCGCCCGAACTATAAGACCAAAGATTCACAAACAATTGGCCGAATTCTTGACTCCATTTCCTCCCGTTATTTGTCACCCGTTTTCTATAACTAAAGAGCTGTCCCTAAACCAGACGGACATCAATTGGTGGGAAGTAGAGAAGGGTTTAGAAGTGGACAGAAGTGTTGGTGACTGTGATTGGATCCGTTCCGGTACTAAAGCCGCATTCGAAACATTGGAAACATTTTGCACGAATAGACTTAAAGGGTTCGGCGCCGACAGAAATAATCCAAATAAAGACAATTTATCCCATTTGTCCCCATATTTTCATTTCGGACAGTTGTCAGTCCAAAGGGCTATACTTGTGGTCCAACAATACAAAGCAAAATATAAGGAATCGGTGGACGCATTCATTGAAGAGGCGGTCGTTCGCAGAGAATTAGCCGATAATTACTGCTATTATAATGAAAATTATGATAATATAAACGGCGCTTACGATTGGGCGCGAAAGACATTGTCTGAACACCGAAAGGACAAACGGGAATACATTTATAGTTTAGAACAATTAGAGTCCGGTTCCACACATGACCTGCTCTGGAATGCGGCCCAAAAACAGATGACAAGAGACGGCAAAATGCATGGCTTTATGCGTATGTATTGGGCAAAGAAGATACTCGAGTGGACAGAGACTCCCGAACAGGCGCTCGAGTTTGCCATTTATTTAAACGACAAATACGAATTGGACGGCAGAGATCCCAATGGATATGTGGGCTGTATGTGGTCTATATGTGGGGTACACGACCAGGGGTGGAAAGAGAGACCGGTGTTCGGCAAAATAAGGTACATGAACTATAAGGGATGTGAACGTAAATTCCATGTCATTAAGTATATCAATAGATATCGTAAATGAGTGACAGTTATGACCAATGGTTTGGATAACAATTGGTGTTTAGTTCACTCTATTTCTCAAATAATATTTAAAGTTTACAAAAGAAATAGAAAGGATTTAAGTGAATCACTTAACCATAAGTCTGTATCATTTAAAATGAATATAAGACAAGAATATTAGAAAATAATTATAAAATTTTATTAATTATTATTTAAATAAATGTATATTTTTATGTGAAATAATTTGATTTTTATGTATAATAATGTCATAAAAATATCATTCGCTCTCATACTCTCTCTCCTAATAATGTTTAATAAATTGTTTGTTTTGGTCCCAAAATGATTGTATGTTTTATATAAATTATATAAAAAAATTCAATTTGTGTACAAAATGTTTATCAATTGATTGTAATTTTTTTTGCATAACTTTTTAAACTCTATAATAAACAAATAAAAAGATAACTTTATATTTCATCTAATTTTCTCTTCATTTATGTTAATTAATGTCTTTAAAGAACATATAATAAAAATAAGTTTAAAATACATTTTTCTTCGCATCAATTAATATATAAAAAAATTGATTTTAAATCATTTCATAAATTGACGATTAGTTCATTTGAATTATACTAAATATGTATATAAAATAGATTACAATTTGCATTAATCATGATTTTAATAACAAAACAAAATATTTAAAAAAAGACTTGAATTATGTTATCAATCAATTAATTGATTTAATATATAATATAAATTTGAACTAAAAAATATGTGTGCGATAGTGGATATGAATCTATAAAAAATAAATTTATAGCTAATTATAAATTATATATGAATTTCAAATCAAAACCATTTAAGAAATTAACTTTTTTTCTATTCAACACTTTTAAGTATATAATTTAAATATATATTTCGGTTATTTTTCAGTTATGTCTCTAAATTTTTAAATCAATTTAATTGGTTTTCATAGAAATCACAACTATTTTTCACATTTTTCATTCATAATTAGTGTTTATTCGGTCTGGAGCTCAGAATCTGAACCCTATATCTCATTGGGGACTAAAAATACATTTGAAATATAATATAAACAAAAAAATCATTCTTTAAAAACGATTTCAAATTTAATGCAATAATTGAAAAGAAAATTCATTTGCATTTTGAGCGCAGAATTTATGGTTAGATTTAATGATTTGATTGTCTTTTCCAGAGATTAGTTGCAAATAAACATAAATTAATAATTAATATAAAAAATGATTAATAATTACAAAATAAAACAAATTGTTTTAAAAATATATATAATTATGAGAACAAAAGTTTACAAAAAGCACTTATACTTTAGAGCCGGGCCTTAAACTTTGGTATTTGGAAGTGTTGTTGTGATAGCCATTACTGCCATTATTACCGGTGTTAGCATTAACTACATTACTATTACCCTGAAATGTCTCGTATATAGCAATTGGCTGTGCATTCATCGGCTGCGGTGGCTTTGGTTGGCCTGAATAGCCATTGGAATAAGTGGTGGAGCCATAGATCTTGAGCTGATTCGAAGAATAGATGGGCTGCTGTTGTCTTACAATTGGCACTTGTATTGAGGCACCGGTTGTTTGTTGTGGTATTTGTTCCGGTTTTCTATACTTTTTGCTCCGACGGGTCAGTGAAGCGGAACTATAATTATCGGTTTGTTCTCTACTATTATTTACACAATTGTTCTGCTGTTGTATTAGTTGTTGTTGAGGGTTAAGTAGAGTCGAGCCACTCTTCATTGGCACAGAGGCATTGGCGCTCTCGTATTCGTAATAATTAGATTTAGGTCTCTCTCGGCTGTTATGACTTACCGGAGATGACAATTGTCTTTGATGTTGACCTCTCATAACCTGTCGCACAGGCGAATGATCGGCACCGCTGTGGCCGGCATTCACCACATTTACGGGCGAACCATAAACACCGCGACTGTGACCGTATATCTGATGATTGGCTGCCTGTTGTTGTTGGTATTGATGCATCTGCTGCTGGATTTCCCTATAATTCATATAATGACTATATTTGCTGTTGTGATCAGCGATTCCAACACGACTTCCGGGTCTATAAATAAAAATATAAAATCAATTTCAGAAAAAAAGAAATATAAATCAAACGATTCAATCAAATAAAGCGATCAAAACATAAAGTTTAGGCAACAAATCAAAAGTGAAAGTCGTTTACCTTTCCATCGCTTGTCTATAAATATCATAAGAATTTCCTCTCGAATGGTGTAAATCAGCGCTCGGTATCTAAAAATAGTGTTTAGAGAAAAAAATGAATATAAAAAAAATCAAATAATAGAAGAAAGAAATTTCTAATAAAACAATTTTAAAAGCAAGACATGCAGTCAGTCATTGCAATTGTGTGTTAAGAAAAATATCGTTAAAATTGCATTCAATTTGATTTGTGTCGAGCATTAGAGCAGCGATTCATTCAAAATAAATATATTATAAAAATTCAAAATTAAAATATATTTTATACAAAAAAACGCATATATTTTATATTATCAAAGCATTCATGCATTGACTTCAATAGTAGTCAACTATTTATTAAATTTGATGTGAGTTTTCAAACGCATATTAAATATACAAAATATAAGACAACATATTATCCACAAAAATATTGCTTTTTGTGAATATTCTTCTGTACCTTAGGATTGTTGGCACTGCATCTCAGACTGGATGTGCGTCTCTGGAATGCATTCGGAATGTGTTGGGCATTGCGTATATTATGTTCATTATATTGGGGTTCAATCTAATTGAGTACACAGTATATCATGACTTATACAATGAACAAACAGTTTGTTTGTAACAATCAAACGAAAATAATACAAAAATCCATCAAAAAATGAAAATATCATTTAAAAAAATAAATTCAATGTTTAGTAAAGAAATATTTTTTTAAAAGTTAATCGAAAAATAGAAAATCAAATGCACTTTAGAAAGGAAAGGGAAAAATATTATGTAATTTAAAGAAGTATTTTCTGATGCATGCAATCCATTGTTAAAAAAAAGAATTTTTTTATTGTTTTTGTTTGAGATTAAAATAAAAGTTTTTTGTTGTTTTTAAAAGGAATGGGAGGAAAGAGTAAAGTGTCAAATATTTAGAGATCCAATACCTTAGGCAGAACCAAACGCCGGACGGGAGTAGTAGTATAGTTAGCATTTATGGGATACCGAATATACATTTGGGTGCAATAGTTAGGACTATTATAGACATTACTGTTGTTATCCAACTGTTAAATAATGCAATAATTGTTTCGAAATAATTATTATTCACTCATTAAGTAATGCGTTAATCATTTTTTATAGTTTTCACACAAAAACTGTTTTTTAAGACAATTTTTCCGTTTTTTCAAAACATTTCATTAAATGGTAATTAAATAGTCATTCATTTCAATACCTGATGTTTGCGATCCATTGAACTATAGGTGTCATAGATTTGCTGTTCATTAGGATAGACCCGATGTCTCTCCACATGCATTCGCTGGTGTTGTGCTCTTAATTGAGCCATTCGTTCGTTGCGAGACATCACTTGTTCGTTAGTGAGCCCGTGTGTCGACAATTGGCCAGCAGTCACACCCGTGGGTGTGCTGTGCATCGGCTGAACGCCACCAAATCGTTCCCCAATTGCCGACTTTGATCTCTGTCTGGCCGGTGGTGTTGGCTGTGCTGTTTGTGACACTTGTGCTGACTGTTGTTGCTGTTGAAGGTGTTGTTGTTGTTGTTCTAATAATCTCTTGTAATGCATTTGAATCCTTTCCTGTTCTAAAATATACATTTGCTGAGCGTTTTGAGCACTGGTATGTTCAATGATTTGTTCGGTTGCCGGCTCTCTATCATTCTTTTGTTTGGATGAAGAGGAGCGGCCTTTTTTGGACCCAAATTTAAATAATGTCTTAAATAATCCTTTCTTTTTGCCGCTATTTTTCTTTTTAAGAAATCCTTGGGTTTCGTCTTCAGTAGTCGTGGCTGTAGTGGCTGTGCATTGAGTACTGGCCATCGAAAGCGCACCGGACGGTCCTCTAACTGGTATGGCATGTGTTTGATGATGAATGTTCTCTAATGAGGACCCGCTATCACTTCCTTCTTCTGCCACTAATAATAATTATGAAAATAATTTTACAAAAAAATCAAAATTTAATAAATATATTGAATACCGGTTTCCATAGTCTCGTGGTTTTCAATGTCATTATTCGCGTCATAAGATTTGTCGACAGCGGCTCTAAAGCTTTCATTGGTCTCCCGACTCCTGGAGACCCGAACAGTCGCATGTCGGGGACCATTAAATGCATTCACACTATCCAACTGTTCTTTTTGCAAGTCTTGCATTAATGTCTGCAAACTCTCTAAACTACTAGACTTTCTCATCCCTAATGCCGGTCCCATATCTTTGTTATTGTTTTGATTGTTCTTAGTTTGTGCGGTGCTATGGTATGGACACGAACCGGGAGATCGACACTTCCCTATATTGTCATTAATGACAAATCACACAAAAAGAGAGAAAAACCTTCAAATTAGACAAAATTATAGAAATACAAAATGTGCTGCAAATCATAACAAAACAGAAAACTTTAAGAATCTCAACAAACTTAGTGTTAATAAGACTTCTCCAGATTATAACAATACCGAGGTCTAAAATCTAAGCAGCAGTGTTTTTGTTAAAAATTCGGTTGCAAATAATGACTTACTATTAAATTCAGCAAGAAATTTTATTTGAAAATTGAAAAATTAGCTGATTATATGCGCACACTTCGATACAATACTGTAGAGCAGAATAGTAGGTAAGCAAATGATGAAACACAGAACAACTTTATCCTTTTGTTTTGTATGGAAGGAGGGGCCCATATGCAGCTAATTTTTCAATTATTAAATAAAAGCTTCATGTTGAATCTACTAATAAATCATTGAGAATTTTTAACAAAAAGACTTGTCCAATGCGTTTGAATAACTACTTAATAGTAGTACTTAATCCCATTATTTCTATATCCAATAACATTTATAATGAATAAAAATTAAATCACATTTAAAAATAAAAACTTAAAACTAACAAAAACTTTTTAAAGTTTAATTCAGAAAATTAATAAATAGCTTAACTCTAAAATTGTTGAGACTCTCATCGATGACTTAATGAATAAGTTTTAGAATTTCAAACAAATATGAAATGAAAACAAAAATATATAATAAACAAAATCAAAGGAAATTCGAGACAAAATAAATAACATATAAATCAGTTTTAAGAGCATTAAATAAGCAAAAAAACAGGCATTAATTTTATATGCAGTGAA
>JAQGCG010000085.1:0-10964 GCA_034699285.1 Liacarus coracinus | reverse complement strand
TATTAAACGAGAGATATATTATTGGATGAAATGTTTTTTTATTGAATACAAAACAAATATTTAATAATTTTATTGAATAATAATTAATTGCATTAATCGCTGGAATCAAAGGAATATATAATTGAATTGAATTTCAAATCGGAATTATGTGTTTCAATAGGATTATGACTTACTATTTATACATACATTCAATGGATTTTATGTGAAAATTAAGTGAAATTCAGAGCACAAACAAGTGTCCGCTCTTTTTCAGCCCATTTTTATTCAAAATAATTTATCAAATATTGGAATAAATCAGAAGAAAATATTTGTGATTATTATTAATATTATATATAATAATAAGTGTTATCATTGGATACATAATAAGTAATACTGAGATGTTGTGCACGTGTTAGCAGTGATTTATGGATACCTCAGATCTCGCAGGAATGGCAGACTATCAGCTTATCGGCGATGCTTTCGGTCAGTAATATTGTTCCCTTTCCTGCACTAACACTTCCCTTCTCTCTGTTCAATGTTTGCATTCTTGTCATTATTGTATTGTTTTGTTGTTATTTCTATACTTTGAGTCCAAACGCAAAATATTTACCGATTTTTTAATCGAATAAATTCGATACCATTTAGGATACCATTCCGGTTATGGAAGCTCTTCAGGTCAGCCAACGGGACAGTCAGGACAACCACAGGGGACAGGACTGCCAGTTGGGGGCAATAATATGCCGTCTTCTTCTGTCTTAAGTGGTTTGTCAGGACAGAGCTCAGCCCAGGCCTATCATCAGTTGCAATCACAACACGCATCGAGAGCTGCATATCCGCAGAGCACAGACCCCCTAATGAGCCATAAAATTCATAGTCAATACCCTAATTATGGATCGGGTGGTAGTGGTGTTCAAAGTTTAGGTGTTAGAGGACAGTACCCGACAGACCCTCGTTATGTACAGCACGGGATGGCTGAATACAACTCAGCTATGAGTCAATCACACCTCCAATCACTACAATCGGGCGCTCCATCACAACCACCGATGTCCAGTGCTTACGGCCAACAAAACCTAATGGGACAGTACGCCGGGGGACAGAGGATGCATACACCGGGACTGACACCCTCTCGACAGCCAACCGGTCCAATGCATGGAATGCCCTCTCACTATAGCTCTTCATATCCATCGGCACCGACACAGAGCGGGTATCACTCGAACACAAGTAGTGACATTTGGTCGGGTCAGGGCGTCCCACATATGCAGCAAAGCTCGACATATCCCGGATATCCCGGTGCGGGCGGTAGTGGTCCCACACAGGCTGTGCCACATCCGCCTGCAATGCACGGCCCCAGAGCTGGACAGAGCCAATACGTGGGTCACAACGAGTACAGTGCAATGCATCCCAACGAACAGCAGCGCCAGTACTACTCGTCCAGTGGAGGTCCGAATCAAACACAATCAATGACGGCTCACATTCCTAGTGATGGCTCGACATTGCCTTATCCAACACCATCTCAGGGCCCCTACAGTTCGACCGGTGGCTCACAGGGACCACAACCGACATCATCTCGTGGTCCACATTCTGGGATCAGTGGTTCTGTTCCGCGACAGCAATACATGGGATATAACACGCCTTCACTTCAATCACAGCCGGCGTCACAACAGGTCTCACAACAAACTCAACCGCAAAGTAGCGGCGCTTCAATCCCGAGGTATCCGCAACAGTATTCCGGTTATCCGCAGACCACCAGTTATGGCGACTCCTCAGCCCAATCACGTCTATCTCCATATCCATTATCACAATCCGGACCCACCGGTCCTAATAGTCCCCAATTCAGACCCGGATTCCCATCGAGTGCTGGTTCACAGCTGTCATCACTATCTCCAAGACGTCCGACGACAACACCACCGGCCGGTTCACCGATGCCTCCATCGTCTCATACACCCGACCGGTCGTCCACTACCACCACATCCCAGGCGTCGTCACATCAGTCGAGTTTTCCTATAAGTCCCGGCGCTAACCACTTGTCAAGTCCAGTGCAAGGCATGTCTCCGGGCTCTTCAGTGCCCTCAACGCCTTCGAGTCTACAACAGTTGGAACAGATGGTTATGCCTCACTTGGGAGGAGGAGTGGGAGGAGTAAACAACTCGTCGAAAGCTTCGATACCGGTATCGACAAACACTTCTTCCTCGTCCTCCACGTCCTCCTATTATGGCTCTGTGGGTCCTAACACGCCATCTACCGGTGCAGCGCCGCCATCACCGCAACCATCAAATGCGGGTCAGAGACAACCCCAGGGCTTGTATTCTCATTATCCGACGTCAGCCAATATGGCGTCGAATCAATCTCAACAATACCCATACCATCAGTACCAGCAGAACAGCACTCACTGGTCCGGCCCTCAGCCCAACCCAATAGCTTCAGTCGCGTCGTCGAGCAGTTCCGCGACTTCGATAACAAATACTCATTCGATGGGAGGAGTGGGTGGTATTCCATTGCAACCCCAATCGACACTGGCCTCTATAGGACAGCCGTCGGGTCAGACATCGACACATCAAAGCTCACCGACAGTCGCCTCCAACTCATCGTCACCTAATGTTAGTAAAGCTGATGTCCCGAACACTACTATTAGTGGACAATACAATTCATACGGCAGTGAACTCAATGTCAATACCGTTAATACAACGGATTCTAACTTTTCTCAAACTTTCGTCAGTCGTTCTACTTCTTCGTCGACTAACTCTACGCCCCCCTCCTCTTCATCGTCGTCATCATCACAACCACTACAAAGTGGTTACTCTGTTTCGCAAAGCACTGGCAGTAGTGCTTCATTTGATTCTCCAGTAATAAAAGCGCAGCACAAACAACAGGTACAACAACAGACAGCACAGGTAGTACAGGCAGCACAAAACGATACTCAACAGTCACAACAACCACAATCTCAAAGTCAGACAGCGGGCGGTCGTATGTCTTCGCCCACAAACATATTTGACTCAATCAAAAGTCCCAACGCCTCCACTCCGAGGCCTATGTCTGAACCAAACTTAGCCAATGATTTGCAGCCAAACTCTCAATCAAATCAATCGCAATCCGAAAGATTAGCTAATTCTCAATCAGTGCCGGCATCACAACCGCCGCCACAAATGATGGGACCGGGAGTTCCACATCAGTCTCACCATCCCTACCACCAGATGATGCATCAACAACAGGTACATCAGTCATATCCTCCGCCGCCACAGATGGCTAATTACCAAAACAGTTACGACCCATCAGTCGGACTAAACTATGACATGAATGCAGTGACGGGTGATATGTCTCAGTCGTCGGCCATGAATGCCGGCCCCTATGGAGACCACGACTCTATGATGTATGACAGCTATGGAATGGATAGTATGGTTGCCTCACAAATGGGTGACTATCACAGGGATTCGGCCACAGATTTTGCACCAATGGATCCCTATTCAGCCAATTTTGACGACAGTTATGGCGAACCCCCGACCAAACGTAAAGGTAAGGGTCGGCCTAAGAAAGACCCGAACGAACCTAAGAAGGAGAGAAAGCCTCGACAGCCGAGAGCTCCGCGAGGTTCTGGTCGGGGAAGGGGTAGAGGAAACAAGAATAATATGGGGGACAGAATGTCAGCTATGCCTCCTTCGGCAATGATTCCACCAGAATATGACCCAAACTATGGAATGCAATCGGAGAGTCTGGATATGTATAGCCATGAGATGTATGGCCAACCGATGCCTCCCTCACAACAAACAGCAATAAATACACAACAATCACAACCTATCCCTTCGATGCCTTTAAACCCGCCACCGCCGCCTCCTCCACAACAGCAGGCGGCGCCTCCACAACAAACTCCGTCTCCGCCCCCACAGCAGACGCAAACCAATCATTGTTCGCAACAACAGTTCGAAACACAGCAACCGTTGACACAATCGGTTCCAACACTACAACCGCCGCCACTAAACGAGACTCCAATCACTTCTCCGGTCTCTTCAGTCGCATCGCATAACTTTACGCCTCCTATTCCTCCAATACCTCCGCCAATGATTCGGAGTCCTATTCCAACAGAACAACCGATTCCGCCAATGATTGAGAAGCCCTTAGAGAGCGAACAGAATTTATATGAAGAAAATTTTTTAGAACAAACGACAATCAGTGAATCAAATGGTTTGAATGAAACGACACTAATATCAATGCCAAATGAAGACGAGACCAATACGTCAGTTGCCGTTCCATCGGAAGGCGATATGTATACTCCTCCTCGTCAAGTGTCTCCCTGTCCTCCGCCCACTACAGATGATGTGATACCTGAACCAAAAATGGATTCGTATGATTTCGCTGAGGAACAGATGGCTTCGACTCCAGTCAAACCTCCCAAACAAAAGAAAGCAAAGAAGAGAAAACCCAAAAAAGAAGTGACAGAACCAGAAGTGGAAAGTGAGTTAAACCCTGAAAGTGATGTCAAACCACCGAAGGCTAAAAAAGCGAAAAAACGAAAGAAAAAACAGACCGAAAATGAAGAAACGGAACCAAAAGAGACACTTCCAACAGAAGAGGTAAACGATTCAATCAAAGCCTCGCAAACAGATTTAGACGAAGCGACACAAGAGTCCTCTCAATGCGATTCGAGTGCTATAGAATCGAGCACTGGTAAGACATCGGCCAAAAAGGAAAAGACGAGAAGAAGTGACTCTAAATCAAAATCTAAGCCGAGAATTAAGAACAGATCACCAAAAAAGAAATTACCAAAACTTGCGCTCAAATTCAGTAAAAATAAGAAAAAGAGACGATTGGGTTCGGGATCTCCCGATCACTCGGATTTAGAACGAACTCCTCCGCCCTCTCCAGACGACACCGAAACTGGTATTCAAAAGCGTCGTTCGGCAAGAAATACAAAGCGACAGAAATACACGGATGACATCGAATTGGATCTCTCAGAGGACGACAATCTCGATGAGGCATCAAAAAAGAATAGCACAGCAGTTCTCACTCCTCTTCTCGATAACAACGGTAAGCCTTTAGGCGATGGTCAAGTGCTAAGTGTTGTCACCACTATAAACGAGGACACAATGGTTGTCGAGAAGATTATGAGCTCTCGATTGGCTCAAAGAGAACTCGAAGACGAAAACAATGAGACGACAGAAAACGATAATACTTTCAAACCTCAGACTATAGAAGTCGAAGAATTTTTTGTTAAATATAAAAATTTATCTTATTTTCACTGCGAATGGAAAACTGAAGAGGAACTGGAAAAGGGGGACAGACGTATGGGACAAAAGATCAAACGGTGGCGTCAGAAAAAGGACACATTGAATATGTTTGACTTCTTAGACGAAGAGCCCTATAATCCCGATTATATAGAAGTGGACCGACTTCTTGATGTCAATGAAATCGAAGAAATTATAGAATTAGTTCCGGAAAAAGTAGAAAAAGATATCAAATCGGAGGACAAAACCGAACCAAAAGATGAAACCGAATCGCAAACAAACGATTCACAAACCATTGAAACCGACAAAACTGAACCAAATTCTGCCGAATCTTCAATTGTGCCAAACGATAGCGACAAAACTGAAGCAGAAATGAGTGATATTAATGACATTAAAGACAAAAGCGATGATTCGAACCAACAGGTGATTAATGAAGAGAAATGTGAGGATAAAAATGATGACAAAACAGAAGACGATTTGATTGAAAAACAAGACAAAAATGAAGAAAAAGAAATAAAGATTGAAATAAAAGATGAAATAAACGAAACCGAAAATCAAGAGAAAACGAGTGAAACAGAAAATCCAAAGGAAGAGCTCGAAGAAGAAGACAAAGTTGAAGTACCCGTTCAGACAAGAAAAGTCAAACACTATTTGGTTAAGTGGAGAGCACTGGCCTATGAGGACAGCACTTGGGAATTAGAGGACGATTTGGATCCCATAAAAGTAGAACAGTTCTGGAGATTCCGAAAGCCTCCGCCAAAAAGTGAATGGAAGCCAAAGAGAAGACCAAAACCAACCGATTGGAAGAAAATAGATGACTCACCGGTCTATAAGTCGGACAATACTCTTAGAGAATACCAATTGGAAGGACTTAATTGGTTGAGCTTTTGTTGGTATAACGGGTGAGCATTAGATAGGATTTGAATTAATGTTTGCATTTATTTAATAAACATTTTCTTTGTTTTTAGTCAAAACTGCATTTTAGCCGATGAGATGGGTTTAGGAAAAACTATTCAATCAATTGCTTTCGTCAATGAGATTTGCAACTATGGAATTCCCGGTCCATTTCTAATAATAGCCCCGCTCTCTACTATTGGCAATTGGCAGAGAGAGTTCGAGACCTGGACTGATCTCAATGTGATTACATATCATGGAAGGTATGGAATGTTATTATATTTAGAATTGAAATAAGTTATAATTAATATATACCTAATTGTAATGTCTGTACAGTTCCGCGAGTCGTAATATGCTTCAGGAATACGAAATGTATTACAAAAATGATAAAAATGAAAGAATTCCCGGAATATATAAATTCCAAGTAATGATCACAACATTCGAAATAGTATTAACCGATTGTCTCGAATTGAGAGAAATTCATTGGAGAACTTGTATTATAGACGAAGCGCATAGACTTAAAAATAGAAATTGCAAACTATTAGAAGGTTTGCGACTTTTAGATATGGAACACAGGGTTCTACTCACTGGAACTCCTTTACAAAATAATGTGGAGGAGTTGTTTAGTTTACTTAATTTTCTGGAACCGACACAATTCACTTCCAATGAGAGCTTTATGTTAGAGTTCGGAGATCTCAAGACTGAAGCTCAAGTGGACAAACTCAAGGCCATCCTTAAGCCAATGATGTTGAGGCGACTCAAAGAGGATGTCGAGAAAAGTTTGGCTCCAAAGGAAGAGACTATTGTTGAGGTATTGTATTGACAATACTATTCAATTGATTATTGTTTTTCAATAGATTTGTTCCTTATTTTGTAATTAATTAAATTTGATTTCCATAATTAGGTCGAACTAACAAATGTCCAAAAGAAGTACTACAGGGCTATACTAGAAAGGAATTTTCAATTCTTAAGCAAAGGCGGAACCTATGTTAATATGCCTAACCTTATGAACACAATGATGGAGTTGAGAAAGTGTTGTATTCATCCTTTTTTAATAAATGGAGCCGAAGAACAGATAATGGTTGAATTTCGTCAACAACACGGGGGCGATAACGAACCCACTGTTAATGCTATTGTCAGTGCTTCCGGTAAACTCGTATTAATCGACAAACTGTTGCCCCGTTTAAGAGCCAACGGTCACAGAGTTTTGATATTCTCTCAAATGGTTCGCTGTTTAGACATTTTAGAGGACTATATGGTTCAGAGACGCTATCCTTACGAACGAATCGATGGCAGAGTTCGGGGAAATTTACGTCAGGCGGCGATCGATAGGTTCTGTAAACCAGATTCCGATCGATTTGTATTTCTATTGTGTACCCGTGCCGGCGGTCTTGGCATTAATCTAACCGCTGCCGACACTGTAATCATTTTTGACTCCGATTGGAACCCACAGAATGACCTTCAGGCACAGGCCAGATGTCACCGAATCGGTCAGTCAAAAGCCGTTAAAGTTTATCGACTTATTTGTCGCAACACTTATGAGAGAGAAATGTTCGATAAGGCGAGCCTTAAGTTAGGCTTAGATCGCGCTGTACTCCAGTCCCTCAACACAGCCAAAGCTAATTTGGCTGACAATCAACTCTCGAAAAAAGAAATCGAAGATTTGCTGAGAAAAGGGGCTTATGGGGCACTCATGGAAGACGACAACGCAGGGGATAAGTTCTGTGAAGAAGATATCGAACAAATACTTCAGAGAAGAACCCAAAAGATTATAATTGAAAGCGAAGGCAAAGGATCCACTTTTTCAAAGGCATCGTTTGCCTCATCGAGTAATAGATCAGACATAGAGATCGATGACCCGAACTTCTGGGAAAAGTGGGCCAAAAAAGCCAACTTTGATGTCGACGAACTCAAAGGACGGAATGAACTTATAGTACAGGAGCCGAGACGTCGAACACAAACAAAGAGATTCGGTGCCGACGACGCAGTACTCGACATGTCTGAACTCGAATCCAGTGATGAAGACGACGACTCTGTGTCGATGAGAACACGCGGCGGAAGGAATCGTTTGCCTAAAGGAAAGAAAGGCAAAAAAGGACGCGGAGGTGGATATGAACGGGAAAGAGATGAGGACTATATTCAAGAATTTGGTCCGGGAAATTGGACCCGTGCCGAGTGCTATAAAGTGGAAAAGGGTTTACTCACATTCGGTTGGGGTCGTTGGGCTGAATGTCTAATCGTTGGAAACTTCAGACGACAACTGACACGACTCGACGTCGAAAGCATTTCAAGAGTTTTATTACTCTTTGCACTTCAGAACTATAAGGGCGACGAAAAAATTAAAGCATTTATTTGGGATTTGATTACTCCTAATGAAGACGGAGAACATCGTATCCATAGAAATCATTCGGGACTTTCAGCACCCGTTCCGCGCGGGAGAAAGAATAAGAAAATGAAAAAGACTGTGGGAGAGGAGTTAGAGGTTTCCGATTGGGCTAAAGATGACAAATACAATCCGGACGTACTCTTAACCGATGATATGTATCGCAAACATCTTCACAGACACGCAAACAAGTGAGTCATTAATTGATTTATTAAATAGACTATGAGTTTATAAAGATATTAGTGTCAGATGTGTTTCAGTGATGACTTAAGCCATGCTAATACTGAGTGACCACTATTTCTATAGTGGGTTACAATGCGTTCAACAGCTTTTCTGAATCTACATTACAAACAATAATATCTTATTTTTTTTAATCAAATATTTATAAATCAATTCTTATTTCATTAATAGAATTCTACTTCGAGTCAGACTTTTATATTATTTAAAACATGAAATTATTGGTGAATTACACGAACAAGTCTTTTCTGGTATCAGTGCGCGAGACATACCTATCCCTCCGCCAGTAGCAGACGGCGATCCACCCTCTGTTTGGTGGGACGAGGAGGCAGACAAGTCATTATTGGTGGGCGTTTATAAACACGGTTACGATAGGTTCAATTTGATGAGACAGGACCCGGCGCTATGTTTCCTACACCGTTGTGGTCCTCCAGACGGCGCCGCACTATTGGCTGAAATGAATGCGGACGACGACTTGGGTAAGACTCTGGACGAGGACGACGAACCCGAAACTCCTGCAACGCCGGCCACTCCTCTCAGCGAAAATGATTCAGCGGTTAAGACTAAAACAGAAAAACCCGAACCAAAAGAGGAACCAGAAGTGAACGATCAAAGCGGGGCTTTCCTTCCAATGCCTTCCGCGGCCGATATGAACCATAGGTTAAGAAGAGTTGTGACGAGTTATCAAAGAAATTTCAAAAAACAAGAAATGAAAATAGCGCAGAGGGCTAGACATCAACAGAGACTCGAAAGACTTGAGAGATTTGAAGCCGCGATCAAAGAGAGAGAACTCAAAAAGAGAGATTTGGCACAAAAGTATGTCTTAACTCAATATTTCTATCTTTTTATAATATTTTTGAAATTCAAAAGTTTTAATTATATTTCTTAACCTTTTAATAACAATTGCCTGTATTATAGGAAATGGTCGCGAAGAGAAGAGGCGGACTTCTATCGCGTTGTCTCATCATTTGGTGTTGAATACAATCGCGATGAGGATAGGTATGATTGGACTCGATTCCGATCATTCGGTAAATTAGAGCGAAAACTGGACGAAACTTTGACCGAATATTTCAAAGCATTTTATGCAATGTGTAAACGAGTGAACGGAAGACGACTAACTGAAGAGGAAGAGAATTTGCCCATAAGTGTTGACCCAATCTCTGAGGAGAGAGCGAGTCGTTGTTTAGCGCGAATCGATTTGTTGAGTAAAATCAGAGAAGAAATTCTTCCGCATTCAGAACTCGATGAAAGACTACAACTGTGCCAACACTCCATGGATTTGCCCGATTGGTGGGTCTGTGGCAAACACGACAAAGACCTGATGATCGGCGCCGCTAAATATGGACTCAATAGACTTGACTTTAATCTGGTTAATGACACAGAACTCTCTTTCAATGAGATCTTCAAACAATTAGAATCAATTGAAGAGAAAAAAAATGAAACAAATGAACCAAATATTGACATAAAATCAAAAGATTTACTAAATTTAACCGAAAATGAATTAAATTCAATAAAAAATGATATCAAAACTGAAGACCAAAATAAAGACGAAGAGAAATCAGAAGAAATTGTTGGTAAAGAAGAACAAAATGAAAGTAAAGAAAATCCAATTAAAAAAGATGTGAACTCAGAGTCAGATGAAAACAAAGACAATAATGAGGACAAAGAGGAAGGAAATGTAGAAAAGGCTGACATTGAAGAACCGTTAGAATTAAAAAAGGAAATCAAAGAAAGTGAAGAACAAATCGAAACAAAACCTGAAGAAAAAGTGAGTGAAGATGAAGAAGAAGTAAAATCACCTAAAGTTGAAACCGAATCGGAAGAAAAAGTCGAAAAGGATTCGGCGCTAAAGGAATTGTTAGATCGAAAGATCGAATCTAATGACAAGAAAACCGAAATAGAAATAGATTTAAGTCTCAATAAAACGAATGACAAAATTGAAAAACCCGTTTCGCCTAAAAAACTGGACAAAGAAATTGCCAAAACTGTTGAAAATTTAAAGGACGGGGAAAATGAGTTGAATTATGTAAAGAATAATGAATTGAATGAAACGATAGATAATGAAAAAGAATCGAAAGAAGAGATTGAATCAAATGAAGAGAAAAAAGAAACTGAAGAAAAACACGAAAACGAAGATAAAAATATCAAAAAAGAGTTGTTAGAAGAGGACAAGAAGTCTGTGGCCTCTGAAGACCCGAACAAATTAGATGAAACAAATGAAAAAGAAAATTCAGAAATAAAGTCTGAATTGGACT
>JAQGCG010000084.1:0-10999 GCA_034699285.1 Liacarus coracinus | reverse complement strand
TTGATATAAGTGTACAAATACCCTGTGCCGTAAAAATACATGAAAGGAAAGCTAAATAGAAGTGTGTTTTTAAGAGTACATTTGCTCTAATTTGTTAACACAAGTATTTATATGTTTTAGTAAAGGAGTTGCCGTTTGAATGGTTTAAGTGTACGTCTGTTTTGAATGATTGCTATTATATTATTATTTCTCTATATTTGAAATTCAATACAAAAACCAGTTTTGTCTCCGGATTTAAAACCACTGACTCTTCTCTTGTGTAGTGTTTGAAGTGTTTGTTGAGGTTTTCAAATACTTTAAAAGTTTTAACCAATCATTTGCTGACTATTGGACTGAATTGTCGGACATTTTTTTAAAAAACATATCAAATGAAACAAATAAATAACAAAATGATTAAAAACATTAAATATATTTTGCAAATCAATTGTGATTTCAAACACGTCTTTGAATTTATGTTTTGAATCAATTATTTAATAATTATGTCATTTAATTGAATACTCAATAATTGGTGTTAACTGTGCTTTCAATGGCTCAGAGATCACGTAAAAAGTTATCAACAGTTATGTCACAACAGCTGAAGACAACAACAATAACAACACCACAAGAGTTGTCTAATAATAATGGCATCAAATGTGTACAACTCATGAGAACGAGACAGGGGTTTGGGTTCACACTATCGGGTGCGACACTATATGTCTATTAATTGTCTTTACTTTTTAAATATATTTTTTATTTTTGTCTATTTTTTAGGCGAAATGCCATCGATTTTAACACAAGTGAAAGGAGTGGCCCATTGGTCGGGCCTAAGGAGTGGTGACTTTCTATTGACTGTACAGGACATGGATGTGAGTCGTATGGCTCACGAAGATATCGTACAATTGATTACCAGAACTAATGGTTCACTACGTCTTCGATGTCTTCAGAATAACGGCTCGTATTTAGAGTCGAGTAATACCGACGACAGCGATATCGATGTCTGTAGTGTTGGCCGACAACAGCAGCCGATAAACCCAAACAACAATCCAGTGCCACAATCGGCGCACAGACATCGCAACAGTAGATATGCGTTAAGGAGTCGACGAACCCATTCCTCGAAAGAGAATCTCTCGACTAATGGATTGACTAACGATTCCCATAGAGTAGACAACTCTAGTATTAATCACATGCATTACCACAGAACTAGAGGACAGATACAAACACCTCTGCAAAGCAATAGACGCCAAAGTATTGGTTCGTATGTGTTGTCTAAGACTAACGAACCGATTCTCGACTTATTATTAGAGCAAAAGTTATCTCAAATTAAGTCTAATTTAAGTGAAAGCGATTCAAACAATTCATATAAAACTAATAATAAAAGTAATAAAAATAAAAATTTCGACAAAAAATGTCAAAAATCTGATTCTAATGAACCTAATTGTGTGACACAAGAAGATAATGGACAACATATCGAAGATAATATACACAATCCATCGGTCGATAGGGTTTCGAATGTAAGTCAACGAATAAATTGATTTTTTTATTGTATTATTTAAATCATATTTTTTATATTCTTTTTTGTGCAAAACTTTTGTCTGAATTCATATAATAATAATAATTTTGAAATTATTTTTACTGAAAATTGCTTTTGAGTCCAGTCTCTCATCGACTCTGAAATTGGTTTATCAAAAAAGACTATTAAATACAGAATTCATATGCAATTTGTCGACATATTTCTGCTTAATATTGAGTTTATGTCTATTTAAGCATAAAATTTCAATCGATTTCCTCTAAATTTGTTGCCAAAAGAATTATATCGAGCTTTAGACCGATTTATAATATAATATATTTTATTCAAAAAACTCGTTTATTTTAATTAATTGTATGAAAAGAGTGGAGAGAGAGAGAGAGAGAGTGAGAGAGAGAGAGAGAGAGAGAGAGAGAGAGAGAGAGAGAGAGAGAGAGAGAGAGAGAGAGAGAGACTTATCTAAAGTTTTATTGAACCGAAAAAAATCTCTTATTTTTTGATCACTTTTTTTATAGGTCTCGACACAAATTCAAATGTTTTTTTAGGACCTCTTTTAACAGAATATTTTAGTAATGATTCGCTACTTATCTTATAATCAATCGATTAGTCTTTCTATTACGTAATTAGTTTTAGTTAAGAGTATTATCGAAGAAAACAGTAATAAAATATATATTAATAACTCGTTTTTGAATCATTAATTATAAATATTATAAAGTCTTTCACTTTTTATTACTGTTTTTCCCGGAATAAAAAAGTAGTTTCTTTTCATTTCCCAAATAAGTAATTAAAATAAAACTAATTTTTAATTTATTCAATCTTTTTATCTCAAGTTTTTGTTGGTTTTTCATTAATTTATTATTAATCTAATAATCATTTATTGGATTATTTAAATCAATTATTTTATTTAAATTACTTTAAAAGACATTTTTCAGTCGATTAAAGAGTAGTTTTTCCTTATAATTGAATTATTTTAAACTTTTTTTTCTGAGTTTTAATATAATTTTTTATATTTGTTTTTAATCGCTGAAGGATATGGTGAGTGATAGAAGTGTTAACGAAGAACTACATTCGAGAGCACTATTACGTGCAATAGTTGGCTATTTGGGTACAATTGAAATGCCGATCGATAGTCACGTCGATTCAAATTTAATCAAAGCCTGTATTCGACGGATAAGAGTAGAGAACAAAGTGCAGACAACTATTCTGTTGGCCGTATATCAAGAGTCCATACAATTAGTGGACATTAATGGACAAACAATAGCAGAGTTCGCCGCCGATGGACTCAAGTCGTGCGGCATTTGTAGTGAAGACCAGAAATATTTTGCAATAATTACGACAACAATTAGCGATAATACCAGTGATGTTGACATTTCCCGCACTTATTCGTGTCATGTGTTCACTACCAGTGCTAGTGTTCATCGAACCCATTATAAAACCGCCAATAGTTTTGGTATTCGATGCACTTTAGATCCAGTGACCACTCATTGTCTAGAATTTCCAGGTTTTGTATATTTTTTTAATTTTTTGTTTGAATGATTTATTTTTGAAAATTGTTTTTATAGAGAGTTCTGATTCAATACTACGAGTGATTGTAGGCCTATATCGACACAAAGTAGGCTGCGCTCCATCAGCTTTGGCTAATCCGGCAATTAGTTTACCCAATAGTGGCAGTAATAGTGACAGCGGTATCAATGAAAGTGTTCGAACAGAGAGTATGTGTGTTTCGAGTATGGGTGCCATTGACTCTGCCTCAGCACAAGACAATTCATATAATACCGATCGACTCGAAGCACAACTGAATGCCGCAAATGTTCGACAAAAAGTGCACAAATATTTGAGACTTAAACAGGATTTAGACAGTAGTCGACGAAGAACTCAATCATTGGGTTATCATTACTCCAATTATAATTGTGGCCATAATTTAGAGGATCCGTCAATTGGAAGTGTCGACACATTACTGGGCAATAATGGCGTGCAATCAAACAATTGTTGTGAAACTGCTTGTGTCGAAGACTTGGATAAAACTATTGTCGAATCAGACGATCATAAAAGTGGTCATCAATTTGTTGATGAATTTAATTCCACAACTACTGCTACTACTTGTGCAACAATGACTGTGCCATTGGATGAAAAACATATGTCGAACAAAAAGGTTTTTTACTTAATTTTATTATTTTTATTGGAAATGTTTTTAAGTTATTTTTAATTCTATGAAAATAATTTAAGAATTTTATGAAAAACAATATCTTTTAAGTCAGGATTTATTTTCTTAATTACTGTTGAAATGAATTATAGAATGAATTTTAATCTTAATTTAACCCGTTTTCTGAAACATTATATTTCTCTAATAAGTCTGAACTCATTTCTAACTTTAGTTTTAATACTTTTTTTTAACTTTTTTGTTTGGGTTTTATGTTTATTTTTACTGATTATTTATATTTTTTTCCTCTTCACAGACGAGTAGAAAGCGTTGGCCAGTAATGCCAATGCCGGCCACCCTTTCCAAAGAGAATTTGGAACTGAATAATGAGGTTAGTTATAAATATAATATTACTGTACCTCTTATTATCGTTTGAAATTCAAACTTTGAATTACTATTTTTTAACTATTATTTCATAATTTATTTCTTATATTATTTATTATTTTATTTCAGATAACTTCTGGTTATGATTGCGACGCAAAGTCGTCGATGAGCTTAGAAGGTGTGGCCCCTATGAGTGACACAGTAGGTTCGGCCAGTGCTAGTGTTGTTTCTGAGCGACCTATAGATGTTGGTTGGGTTGGCGGTTGGGCACAAGATTTTGAAAAATTACTCAGTGATAATGCGGGACTCAATGCTTTTGCCGTAAATAAATTAATTCTTATTTTTGATATGTTTTTTAGAAAATATTTTTTATTCATATTTTAATAGGAGTTCTTAAAAAAGGAGTTCAGTCATGAAAATCTCCAATTTTATTTATCGTGTGAAAAGTTCAAAAATTTGACCAATGACTCAGAGGTAAAGACCAGTATAATAGGGGATAATATTTAACTATAATTTTAAATATTTTTAGTTAAAGATTGAGTCCAAAAATATATTCGATCGACATCTGTGTGTCGGCGCTCCCGAAGCTGTGAATGTTGACGGACGGGTCAGACTTATTGTAGAGACAGGTCTCGAGTGTCCGAACCCACAACTATTTGCTTCGGCAGAGAAACAAGTGAGTGAGAGAACAGAAGGAAAGTGCATTAGTTTTTAAACTAATTTATGTATAATTTTGTTGTTTTAATAGATTTATAATTTAATGAAATTTGATTGTTATCAACGATTCTTAAAATCCGATATTTATAAAGAGTGCGTTTCAATGGAATTACAGGGAAAGCCATTGCCCTATCAGTGCAGTGACAATAACACAGATATGAAAGAAGAAGACAATCCATTTGAAGTGAAACCAACTAAAGTTAAGGCCAAAAGGCGTTCATTTATTCCGTGGCATAGAATCAAATCATCGAAAGAAGAGAAGCAAAAATTAAAACAATTGAATGCAAAGCACACGTATATCAGGAAACCATTGGAGACGACAAATACTGGGCCTGAAAATAGAACAACTATTACTGGTCGACATAAACTGGAAGATCAGATGAGTAGTAGTAGTCTTAGTGCCAATCGATCGGATATAACTGGCAGTCACTCATCTCTGGCCAGTTGTGAACCGATGTCTATTAAACAAACGGCAATGTATTCGCTTTCGAAATCAAAAGAATCTATTGATAAATCGTCGCAAAATAGTTATGGGATGGGAAGTCATCTCTGTCTCGACAACAATTGCCATCTCTTCCGAGTTATACTTCCGGACAGAACACAAACTGTTGTACCGCTAGTCGAAGGCCAACAAATCGGACAAATGATCGACAAATTACTACAAAAACGTGGGCTTAATTACACAGCATTTGACGCCTTTATTACCGGAACAGATAAAGTGATTAACATTTAATTAATACTTTTTGTTAAACTATTTTAAACAAATAAAAGTTTATTGAAAATAATGATCAAAAACTTCTTTTTGTTTTACCTCAACTGTGAATTTAATATTTATTTTGTATGTTTTACACAGGCATTGGACCCAACATTGGATGTGTCGACACTGGGCTGTAATGAGATAAGAGTTGAACAGAGAATATTATTTCAAATTGATTTTCCAAATCGAGAGATAATTGGTATCAAAGCTCGCACTACGAAGACTTGTGGTGAAGTGTTTGGTCCACTCCTTAGCAAATATGGCTATAAATTAGAGCACATTGTCCTACAAATTGTGAGCTTTTATTTTTGATTTTTATATTTATTAAAATTTTATTTTTTAAACTTAAGGCCAATTCTTCGGAAACAGTGGCCAACGATATGCCGATAATTCGTTTGGATAATCAAAGGATTATAGTTAGCATTAAAGATGACTTAGAAGAATGGGGTTGGGATTACAGCCGATCCTCTCGTATACCCGTGGCCTTAGACAAGAACAGAGTCACTGCTGATGAGCACAAATCAGCCATTAATGTGTTTAATGAGTCGATGTTTAACTCAAACAATAAAAGCAGCGATCGATTAGTCGATAGTATAGACAACAATTCACCCGAAAAAGAGAATCGATTTCCGAATCAATTTGTGAACAATAGTTGTGTTTCTTCTACAGCGAAATCACTTCGGCCGACAGTCGGCACTGGAAATAGAGATAATGAGCCAACAGTTAAGACAAATAATCAGCATTTGATCCCTAATTGTGATATCAGTTTCAGTGACGACACAAAATCAGAACAATTCTTTCGGGAATTAATGTTTGTCTCACAACACATACCAAATGTGAATAATAATAAATCGAATGCTTTTCCATTGAATCCTAAAATATGTGCCAAAACTACAGGAATTCAAGTGCAGAACAGTTTATGTGTACAAAAAACAACACAAAAACCGAATGTACAGACAGTTAAACCCCTTCCGAGAACTTCAGTTAAAAAAAGTGGTCAATATATGTGTACCGCCGGCACAACCGGTAAGGATCTCGACTTAAATGACTGCGATTTATCACCCATTGAGCGCCTGAACTCCAAACCCAATTTGATTAATGACATCGATTTAGACGCGACTCTAATGAGTATACAGTTGTATAATATGCGCAATACTGGCGCCGATAAGACCTTAACTCCATCTGCCGTTCCATATCCGGCCACTCCTGTAACACAAACTACAGACAATATACTGGATGTGTCGGCGCCCAACTATACCCCTCCACCGCCCATTCAAACAATGCCATTAACAAACAAACAGTACAAACAACTGCTGCTGCAGTCGCCAAATGCACCCCCACTTCCGCCTAAAGGAGGCGCACAACGAGAGAGAGGACCGCCGCCAAGACCTCCGGTGGCCAACAGATTAACTATGAATAGTAATCAAAATAATAACTGTTTTATTAGAAATATCGACCAAATAATCGACAGTAATATTAGTTTTGTTTAAAAACTATTTCTTTTGCAATAATTTTTGTTTTATATACACTTTTATTGAGTTATTATTTTAAAAGTCAAACACAATTACAGAATGAAAGACGAGATTATATTTTATTAATAATTCGCAAAACTTTAAATACAAATATTTTTTTTTATAAATTTTATATATTTTAATATTTTTTGTATGTTTTTTTGTATTTTTCAAACCAAACTATTTTTGTATTATATTATAAATTAAATATAAACTAAAAAATACAATCGCTTTGTGTTATAAACTTCTAATACTGTAATTACTATAATACTAATCCCTCTCCCTATAAGGCCCTCGTAATTAAGTTCCTTCAAAGAATTCCTTCACCAAATTCTCACATGTCTTAAGACAAAAAATTAGATAAATCTTCCCTTTTATTAAAGACGATTAAATCTGAGCATTTAACATTTTTGATTACAGAGAATTTTGAGCGGTTAAAGCAATTTTCCTTGTTTATCCTGGTGAAAGTTTTAAAAATGTCACTTATAATTGAATTGCCAATACAACATTGATCTAATACTTATTTAGTTGGAAAACACGTTAGGGGTTTTGAACTACACTTGTTTGCACTTCAAACAATTGTGTTGCTATTATAGTATCTGGATAATTTTATTCAACTTAAGGATAATTAATTTGACCTTGATTAATACAATATAAATGGAATTTATGCAAATATCATTCAAATATAGCATTAAATTGATTTTATTTTTGCTTTAATGTAAAATAGCACCGGTATTTTGACCTTGTTAACTTTAAAGTTCTGCATAATTCACACATAAATAATGTCAATGCTTTGGTAAAAGTTATCGATCGATAGGAAAAAAACTTTTAGTGAATGTAAACGTATTCCTGTGTTTGAGTGAACTTCAAGTGAAAACAAATTATCACTCGTTTTGTGTAAACACTGTTTGCTTTACTATTAATACAATTCAAACGAAATATTACTTAAAAAACAAAAACAACTGATTTTGAAAATCATTTAAATTTAATTGCATTTAAATGTAATAATCAATTGATTGGAAATATATTCAATGAATAATAATTAAGTAAATAATTATTAAAATATAATAATTTTTATTACGTTTTTATAAATAAATGCAAAAAAATATTGAATAAAATTAATATTCAATTCAATGGCTCTTCAAATGAATCAATCGATTGTGTGATTAATCGACGCTTTTATGAAATTATCTCTTAATATAAGACATACAACGAGTCATAGGAAGTGATGACAAGTAGGACAACAGCAGCCGAAGAGGAAATCAGTGGCCAATCGAGTGATGAAGAGTTGGTAATCGATGGCCACAATTGTGAAGACAATGAAGAAATGGATAATAATATGAGAACTGTTGACAATAGGAATGGAGTGGAGAGTAATGGGAATACTATAACCAATAATTACATAAATAGGACTAATGGACAGAGGAGTGGATTCTATGACATAAATAACCACTTCTATGCCATTAATGAGAGACCAGTGGACGACATATCCCTGAAGTTCTTCTATAGACCGCATACCATATCGTTGTTAACCATTTCAATAGTACTGGTCTTTTACAGCGCATTCACACGCAATGACCAGAATCTCGAGGGAAACATATGGAGTGGTCTTCTATGTGTTGTATTCTTCTTCTTAATTATCTCAATACTAGCCTTCCCTAACGGCCCCTTCACTCGACCCCATCCGGCCGTTTGGCGACTCATATTCGGCTTAAGTGTTATATATCTAATGTGTTTACTGTATATACTGTTCCAAAACTATTCGACCGTCAAATCAATTATGTATTGGTTTTATCCGGACTTAAAGTCATTTCGAATCGATTCCGAAAAAGTAATTATAATTTTATTATAAAAATGAATTTAATTTTTTATGTGTTTGTATTAGAGGACGAAATACTATTAAACTGCTTTTTCTTTTTCCCTCCTGTGTTCTGATTTTTCAATCCCATTCCATTCCCATAAGGTACAGATACATTCCTAATCACTCCCATTCCCTTCCCGTTATTCAATATCCAGTTCCTAAAGTCAATGAATCTCTTGAGTACAAATACATTAATCTGGTTTTTATAGATAGATGAGCTTAGTTGATAAATGTGAGTATCTAAAGTGCACTGCATGTGAATTCATTAATTGCTGGGTATTTTATTTACTGATTTACTCTCCTTTCCTTACGGGATTGGGATTGAAAAAGAAAATTAGAAGAATACAGATTCTTATTTGTATATTATTTTAATACATATGTTATTATTAATATTAACCCTAAACGATCAAAAATAATGCTGTCGTTTATGCCTATAGTTAAGCTCTGCTTTAGTCGTTTAGTGTGAAACGACAGCATTATTTTGGTTGTTCAGTGTTAATATTAATAATAAATATGTTTATATAAATAACTGCATTTTAGTCAAATTGAGTCATGTATAAAGTTATATTTAGCCAATATAAGAAAGTATTCTAGTTAATTTATCAAGAATCATTGCACATAATTTTGGTTATGCAGTATTGATCTATAATAGCCAAATAAAGTGGTCTTTTTGAAAAGTCAATTTGGCTGATTCATTGCCAAAATGATATAAATATTAAATTGATCTAAAAGCTCAAAAACTTATAATCGATCAATAATACTACACTAACAAGTAATAATATTGATTTGATAACATATATAGCCAATGCGTATTTGCTTATCCTGCTCATCTAATTTAAGTTTACATGCTATTATCACATTATCATTCGCAAAGTTATCCTAAATTGTTATCAAACTAATCCAGAGCATTATATAAATAGATAAAAATACAAGTGTACTGAAAATCGATTGGTCTATAAATGGCCAGGTGAAAATATAATGACTATTTTTGTAGTTCTAATAATTTTAAAATGCAATAAATCTGTTTTAGCTCTTAATACAACAGATATTGTGAATACAATTTTAGACTATTTTGTTTATATCCCATTAATTCAGGAACATCTGTATGATTTCGAAATTTACATTCTTTAGAACATAATTATATTCATTTAATTTTTGGCACATCATCTTTATTGACAGCTTTACAAAAGAACAAAAATTCTTTTTTCTTATAGTTTATAATATATTTGATGACAAGGTTAGCATATTATCAATAAAGCTAAAGTGCGAAAAACAAAACGTTATCAAGATGAATACATGAATTGAATAATTTAAGGTACTTTCCAGTTAATATATTTAGTAATATTTATACATATCCTCTCTTTAAACTGATATTTATCAAGAAGTTTAATATTTAATTCCAAAAATTAGATTCTCTTCAACTAACCCTCACAATTATCATAAAAATGATTTATGATTGATGATTTTATCTAATTTTAAATATTTCATATGTAAATCATATCTTAATTTTATTTGTGATTGTTTTATAACTAATTATTATATTTATACTAATTTAATAAATAAATAAATATAAATATTAATCCCTTAATTGTATTGTGTAAAGCAATATGCGGTTAACTGTTCGGACATAACAGTGGAACGGATATGGAATACAATCGACTGTTTCGCTTGGGGTCATTTCCTGGGCTGGGCTATGAAAGCAATGCTTGTGCGCCACTACGGCATATGTTGGACAATATCAGTGACCTGGGAGATAACGGAAGTGGCCTTTGCCCACCTGTTGCCCAACTTTGCCGAGTGCTGGTGGGATGCGCTCATTCTCGATGTACTCGTTTGCAACGGTAGCTCTATTTGGTTCTAATGAATAATTTTCAAATATATTTTTTATTCTGTTTTAAAGGTTTAGGCATTTTGTGTGGAATGAAGATCTGCCAAATTCTTGAGATGAGGACATATAAATGGGAGAGTATTAAGTGAGTTAATTGATATGATTTTTAATCAACCGGTGCTCTTGTTTTAAGCACTTCTCAAGAATTGATTGAATTAAATGATTTCTAATTTAATTCTGTCTAAAATAGAAATATCGTGTTATTTAAAAAACTGTAAATTTAATTCACATTATTCG
>JAQGCG010000083.1:0-11021 GCA_034699285.1 Liacarus coracinus | reverse complement strand
GTACATAAATTCTAAGTAAGACATAATTAAAAACTAATGAGTAATGACATAAAGTATTTTTTTGTTTTATCACTTCTTATATATATCAAAGATTGAGTCAGCACTTCATGATTGATAGTAATAATACCATTTTTACTAACTTAATAAATAATAATAATTTTCCTCTATTTTTTGAAAATCAGTGAAAAGAGTTATGAATTTTGTGTTTTAGTAATTGTCTCAATCCAATTGTCAATCAAAGTATAACATGACGTTTAAATCATATTTTTAATGTCCTTTTTAATCCAGAATAAGCTTGATCTAGTACATCACATAAGTTTGAGAAAATTTTTACTTAGGTGTACATAGTGTATTTACTAATTTTTATCGGATATAGAAATCTATAGAACTAACATGCTAATTTAGTTAATTCATATGCTAAAAAGAGATTTTAAATATTTTATCACGATATATTATAAATTATTCGCTAAATTATTGCAATATCTTAAGCCTAATAAGATTTTACGTAATATAATAATTAGCGATATATAACTAGATATTTCTTGCTCATTATTATCCTAAAGCAGACACGAAAACTAATAAATTATTTAGCAAATTATTAATATTTTTTTAAGTTTACTTTTAAGTTTAGAATAAAAATATTTATTATTGATTTAAAGAAATATAATAAAATTATTATTTTCTATTCAATTAAAGTTATATCAAATCACTATTACATTCAAATTATTTAATTTAGTTTTTTCCTGCTTGTTTTGCTTATAGTAAAATTTATTATATTAAAATAATTTATTTCCTCATATCTTATGAGGCGCCTATAGAAAATGTTTCCTTTTATTTATATAGCAGGTAATAGTGATTTTAATTAAAAATAAATTAGCAAAGAGAATTTATTAATATCTAAACATAATCAACTTATTAACATCATATTTTAATTTTTTCATTTAAATATAACTAAATTATTTTTCGCTATTACTAAGACCTTTTAACAAACTTCTTTTAAAGAAACAATAAAAATAAATACTAAAATCTCAAATATGATTTTAGAGTTGCATTTCATTTGACCACATATTTTTTGCTTAACTTATTAATCGATTTTATTGACTTAAATAATATTGAAGAATTATACACACTTTTAATTATAATTTAGATTCTATAAAAGTCATGAAATAGTTATTTAAAAGCTAAATAGTTGTTAACGACTGTAATAGTTATTTATAGTTAAAATAAAATTTGGTTAAAATGGTCCTCAGGTTGTGATTCGTATGCATACTAACTCTGGCAAATACCATTAACTTTTAAAATAGGTTTAAAAAAACTTGTTGTTAATTATTTGCCTATTATACACTAATTTGAAGACAAATTGAACGTTAAAAAAATTAAAAAAAAACGTATTGAGAGTTACAATTTAATTTAGCTACATTTTTATTTTCGATTTTATTAATTATTAATTTTGTAATTTATATAATATTGAAGAATTTTCTATAAATTAAGCCATGATGTTTATCATATTTATCTCTAGGGGGAGGGGGTACAGCCCGGAATACCCCCCTGAGATTTTGGCCAATACCCTTATACGCTCGTTTCGAAGACCCTCCCCCCTCCTATATAATTTTCGCCGCGCTAGGTGCGGCGAAAATTTGTAGTACTTTTTTTGTAAAATTACTCAAAATTTTCAATATTTTTAGTATTTTTCGTCAATTTTCTCCCTATTTCTTATAATACAGCGTAGAAAACACGATTTATCACTGTTTTTAATGTCAAAACTTTGAACAAAACTAAGTTTTTGCCTTAATTGTTGACAATTTAGTCAAAAAAAACGTTTTATTCATGTATTTATTAGAGTTTATGCGTTTTTATGCTATTTCTATGCATTTCAATGAATAAATAGGCGTTTTAGACGTTTTAAAAAATACCCCCCCCCCCCCTGGACCCCCTGGTCAAAATTTGGCAAAATTTGTGACGTCACAGCCCGGAATATCCTACCTGACTTTTTTAAAACCAAATACCCCCCTGACTTTTCGAGTCTGGACATCCCTGCTAAATTACATAAATTTAATGAAATAGTTATTAACAACTTACTTTCTTTGTATCAAGCTATCAGAATATCGGTTTAACGATTTACAGTTATGCAGTATGCTAGAAATGTTAAAAATACATATTAAAACAAATAATTTTATAAATAAAAAAAAATTATAATTGTTAAATCTTGATAAATCTTATTTTTTGTATAATTCCACATTTTTCATACCTGACGATTTATATAAAACTTTAAAATAATATGGCACCACGATCTTTTAAAGATAGATAAATAGATAAATTAATTTAATTGAGTCTTTTAGATATTATTGTACCACTAATATTAAGTTTATTATAAAAATTCTTTAGGTATGTTAGTAATTATTTAGAATATATACTTTAATTTAACAATTTATTTATATGAAATAAATTTAAACGCATTTCAGCCTTTTATACTAGTTTTGAACGAAGGACCATTAGCGTTATTTTATTGTTTAAGGGTTTTCTAAATTTAATCAAGCATATAAATTTTATAAATACTAAAATGATAGAGATGTAAAGTCTAATTGAGCAGCTTTTTTATAGCAATTTAACTAATATTTAAATTTACTATTATATAATATTTATAAGGCTTGTACTACCCTAAATTTAATATATAAGGGTGTACAATAAAAATGGCGCATCTTTAAATTGATATATCTCCTAAACGGTTCAAGATATTTAAATTTTGTAAAAAGAATAATAAAATATTATTTTGTAAATTTTCTTTCAAATTGCCATTTTTAAAATCGAATTGCTACTTATTGAGAAAATGGCAAGTTTGCAAAGCATATAGTCACATGCTATACTAGAGGTGGTGGGTTGGGGTCGTGGGCGGAAAATGAAAGTAGAAGAGTAACACTTTATTTTGATATAAGAACCATTAAATTCGAATTACGGAAAGTTTGGAATTTTTTTAAAAATGCGAAAAATTGCTAAATTCGACTTTTAAAATTTTTTTCGACATAAACATATTATATATGTCTTCAGCGTATAGTTCTACGAAGAGTCCGAATATTAACTCAAATTTAGAATCAGAATAGAATTTTTCGAGATATTCTACATAAATATATTTTAATGCGAATAGATCGAAAACTAATTATTAAATTTAAAATTGAATGCGATATTTGAATTCTTAATAAAATTCTACATAAATATAATCTATAAACTTTTTTTAGTGAAATCTAGAAAATATTATTCCCATTAAGAACCATACTAAGATTGCAATATTTAGAGAACAAATTCTCTAACTTCCCGTAATTCGATTTTAATGATTCATATATCAAAACAAAGTGTTACTCATCTACTTTCATTTTCCGCACAAGACCTTACCCCACCCCCTCCTGTATAGCATGTGACTATATGCTTTGCAAACTTGCCATTTTCTCAAACCGTAGCAATTCAATTTCAAAAATTTCAATTTAAGAAAAAACTTACAAAATAATATTTTGTTATTCACTTTACAAAATTAAAATATCTTGAACAGTTTACGAGATATTTCAATTTAAAGATGCGCCATTTTTATTGTACAGCCTTATAGTTGGTAGATTATTTTGTGTGAAATGTCTGTCAAAGATAAATTCTCTCATAAAATGCTTGTTTTAATATAAATTAAATTACTTATCAATAAGTTTTAACTCCACTTTCGAAGAAAAGGAGTATATAGATTCGTTTCCAACCCACCACCACAAACCCACCACCACCTAGTATAAGTGAGGTGAGATTCTTAAAATAAAAACGTTAATTTTGTATATGAATGGTCATTTAAATTATTTATAACTTATCTTTTAGTCACTATATTTAAATATGTTATAAAGTGTTCACTTAATTATTCCTCTTAGATAAATTGAAATACTAATTTAATTTAGCAATTTTAATTAGATTTATTCATTTAAAAGATTTATTAAATATGCAAGGAGTAGTTATTTTATTTTTATTAAATCTTAAATACTGTTATTTATTAGAATATTATACTTATTATTATACAAAATTCATTATTCTTAAGAGATTATTATTTTGTAAATAATTATAAGGCCTGCTAGTTTTTTTTAAAAAGTTGTTAATTTGTAAAGTTAAAATATTATTATATAGTATTAAACTTTTAATAAAATAAGCAGCAGCAATTTATGTAAAAACTTCCTTATTATAAATCATTCCATATTACAATTAAATCATCTATTAGTTACCCCAGGCAATCTATTTTAAAATGATTTTTCCTAACTGAGACGGAGACGTCAACTAGGGTAGCGATGCACGAGTGTAGTATTGTTATCAATACTACTCCGGAACCAGGCTTATCAGACCAAATAAGACTAAGAATGTTCTGATGTTGGCTTCTGAGCAGTATTGTTAACTTTGGAATATTCATCAGAATATTCAGTCTGTATTGTGCGCTTAGAATGTAAGGCTGTGTTCTCAATAAAATATTGTTTTGTGCTCTCATGTTGGTGTTAATTCATTGGTTCAGAGATTGTAGGTCATTGGTGAGTATCGTGACAGGAATGAGGTTAAGAGGTGGGGTAATTAAGACGATGGAGGTTTTAAGAGTCGGGTTTGTGGTAGTTTAGTTGGGTGTGGTAGCGAAGTACCCTCTTAATACATCACTACAATATCTTATATATATTACGTTTTAGAAATAATTATATGACATATGACTTTCATAGTGCCTGAGTTTGTGTTTCATATGCATTTAACAGAATAAAAATATCTTGTACCATTCTTAGAAATCTTAAATCAAATTAAAGCAATTTAAAATAAAATATTTTTTGACAATTTTTCAATAATTTTTAAAATATATTTCCCCAATAATGGGATTTATTTAACTTAATGCGTCAGAGATCACTAATGCATCTATAGGAGAGATTATTTTAAGCAAGATTTTTTTATTAGACATTTCTTACTAAGGCCTAGCATATAAATGCTAGAGAATGTTAAAGTCAAAAATTACACTAATGCCACTGTATTTTAGAATGATTTAAGAGCATAATATTTAAAATATTTTAAGGCTATATAGATAGCACTTCAATATTAAACTTAATTTGTTTGCAAATAATGATATGTTTACAAATAATTTGTTTAATAAATTATAATTATAGTACAAATGAAAAATAGTTCAGAGATCTGTTTGCCATATATTTAAATTTTTAGTTTCACAAAACTGTTAATTCAGACTATTATAAGAAATTAAAATATACATTGAATCTATTTCGAGAGTCGAGAATAGCTCAGCAGGTATTGTGTTGGCCTGTTGTGTAAAAGGTCACTGGTTCGATCCCAGCGGAGTCAAATATTTATTTGGCCTTTTTTAACTATAATTCGCTCTAAAATTGATCCCACTTCAATGCTAGCAATGAGTTCGTCACTTGTTCTAGAAGGAGTGGGATGAAAAGACGCTTAGCATTCCAACACTAGGCCTACACCGAAAGGTACTAAAGGCCTTCATGAAAATGAATGAATGACATGAATTGAATCTATTAAATTATATTATTCTTATAAATAATACTTGTTGTCTACAATAAATTATAATACTTTTATTTAATTGACAAAATAATTTTGACCAGAAGTAGAACTAATTAATTCAAATAATTCATGAGTTATAGCAATTAATTTTTAAGCCCTTTGAATATATTCTATTAGTTTTATATTCTTTATAAAGTATTCAATTAGTTCATCAATATTTATAATTTTTTTGTATTAAATAACTTTTAAATGTTATTAAAAAGAAGTAATTAAATTATATTCAAAATAATATCATATTAAATACAATTCAATTCTGTTTAATCTATAGCTGATATCATATTTCAAATATTTTAATACAATTTTTATTTTTAATATTATATTTTTATGTATTGAATACTTAATTATAAAGCTTTTAAATTTTAATTTTGTTAAATATTTTAAAATTTGATAAAATGTCTATTTTTATAAATTATTCAATTATATTAAGTAAGTTTAAAATTATCAAAATTAATAAATATTTAATTATAATATTATTAATTCATTTCATATTTAGTAATTTGTGCTTCACTTATAACATGTGAAGTGATTATAGAAAACTACCCAAACGTAACATTAGATGATTGCGGCCTAAGTAGAGAATCACTGTTAACAAGAAGTAAATGCTTTAAATATCATAATAATTATGATATGCTATTCAGTAATATTAAGAATGGAAGAGCAGTCAGTGTGGGTGAAGTGCCATTTGTGGCGCTAATAGAATGGTCTGTAATTCTATGGCCGGGGCTTTCACCAGAATTGTGAGTATTGATGAATATATAAAATATAAATACAACCGACAAAAGTATATATTTCTAATGGGGATTAAATTTTTTAAATATAAATTTATAACTGAACGTTCGTTTTTCAAATTGTAATAAACACTAAAAATATTATTTCTAATAATATTTAAATACTATTACCGTATTTTCTTCGGTTCACTTTAATGAAGCGAAATGTTGTTCTTAAATTAATTATTATGAACTACGGTGTGTTTAAGACCAAAATAGTGCCAAATATTATACATTAAATGTCAAATAAGATTTTCCCGAAATAACAGTTGTATTGAGTAATATATTATATATACCGTCCGTGACTACTAGTATTTTGCATTGAATTTCGCTATTTTGCTTTTAAAGTTTAACAATTCAATAATATTTAGATGCTTTTTATTTCTGTTAATCAAGGAAGTTCCAATGAATTTTTCAAATGTGTTATTTAAGACAGTAGCTCTACTCATTGCAGTACGCAATTAGTTTACTTTTATCTTCTATTATTTGTTTTATTCTATGCAGAATTGAGCAGACTCGAAAATGTCAGGCAAGGTTTAGGTTTTCAAAATGTCAGGGCGGTATTTCGGACTTTGCCATGTTTAAACATTGTGGAGGTAGAGGGATGTGTATTTATTTTAAACATCTAAGACGCTTATTTAGGCGTTGAAATATATAGAAATAGCATTAAAACACATAAACTCTAATATATACACGAATAAAACATTAATTTTGACTAAATTATTGAAAAATAATTCAAAAACATAATATTTTTTAGTGTTTTTCCATTGGAAACAGTACAAAATCACAATTTATACACTGTTTTATAAGATAAAGGGAGAGAATTGACGAAATACACTTAAAATATTAAAAATTATGGGTAATTTTAGGAAAAAAGTACTAAAAATCTTTGCCGCGCGAAGCCATCCAGACGAGCCTATAAAGGTATTGTCTAAAATATCAGGGGTGATTTGTGCTATACTTCATCATTTGCTTACTATTGTAACAATATACACATTAGAGTAGATGTAAAATCTAAATGTATAGCAGAACAGAATGTGATGAAGAAAATGATGAAATATTGCACAATTTTATCGATTTATTTCATGTCTAAATAGATGCCATAACCAGCTATATTTTTATTTTATTTTTAAAATTTCTTTATGAATCCAATGATGTTGGCCATTTTGGCTGATAAAAAAACTTTCCTACTAAGAGAATTAATATAAATATAATTTTGCTTATGTTTTCCTTAAAAAATTCTACGTACCTCATATGAAATCTTTAAATAGATTATATGTAATTTTTAATTATTTTTCCTATTTAACTTTGTAGAAGTAACTGCACCGGAAATGGCTATGGAACAATTAACGGAAGATTGTTAATTGGATGACTGTATATTTATTTAAAATTCAACGGAATATACTTAAAATATAATTATACTGTATATTATCATTTTTAAAACACCGATATCGAAAAAAGCTGTATATAAATTCATTTTCAAATTCAAATTCAAATTCATCCTTATTTCTTAAATTGTAATAATATACTTGTTAGTAATTATTTGCATTTCTTGATATGAAATATTTAATTATTGAATTAAAAGTAAGTGTAAATGATGTTTTGAAAATTAGAATTAAATTATTTTAATAAGTTAATTTATGCATATTAGTTTACAAAGAACTTTTCATAACTATTGTATAAAGCTGATGTGCGTACTTGAAAATTTTTGCAACAGAATCAAAAAATGAAAACTTCATGTTGATATTGGATCCATTAAATAATATTTTATAGAAAAATTATACTTTTAAATATAAATACAGTAATATTGCCAGTGTTTCTGTAAATTGGGGGACTCTATAAGGATATATAAATGGGCACAAACTCTTTCTAATTAAAGTAACATATTATCAAACGTGTAACGAGCTATCAATCAAACAACAAATATTTGCGCAGGACTCACAAATAACATTACATTTATTTGTAGTCAATAAATTGCATCAGGTGTTTAAGTAATTACTTTCAGATTCACTGAATTTTGCACTAGGCTATATAATACACTTAAATTTTGAACTTGAGTTAACAATAATCTACTTAAAATACAGATATACAAAGTGAGCTTGATTTATAGGCTGCTTTTATCTGGTATATTTTATTGAAAAAAACTTAAGAGTACTAAAAGATATAAAGGTAAATCTAAAAACTCTCATTCATATTGCAGCAATATATACATATGATTAATAAAATAGGGAAATATCACAAAATCACAGAGGAGATCATTCTGGCCTTGTCATCTCTTCTTGGCATTATTATCTCCGATTAACCATTTAAAAATAGAGTAGGCTGAAATTGAAATTGAAATTAATATATTTTTACAATTTAAACACAAATTCTGATTAATTTGCAAATATTGAATTCTTCTAGTTTTATTTATGTAGGATATTATACTAAATGAGTTGTAATCAATTTGAAACCAATAATATTAGAAATAATTAAATTATTGAATTAATAAATAATCAGCATTCAGTATATTCGACTCAGCAACTACGACTTAAATATCAATACTATCTATCAAATGCCAGAACAGATTATATAAACTACTTAAAGGAAAAATTATTAATAAATTTCTAGTTGTTAAAGATAATGAGTTGTTAGAAGAGAAATTTAGAATGATCATGCTATTTTACTTATTTATATTTTATTAAAATTAAATAGACTGTAAATTAGATTAATATAAAAACTATTAATTTATTTTTAGCTCGTATTCCTTTGGGAATTCGGGCTAATAGATTTGAGATGTCTCTCGTGTGTTTGTGTGTCCGTCCCTTCCCCCAGGTTATTAATAAAAGAATATATACCACCACCACCGCCACCCACAGGTTATTAATAAAAAAATATATATACCACCACAACCACCGCCTACAGATTATTAATAGAGGATATATATACAACCACCACAACCACCACCACCACCGCCCACAGGTTTTTATTAAAGGAATATATATACCACCACGACCACCACCGCCTACAGGTTAATAATAAAGTAATATATATACCACCGACATACTCTACCACCAAGAATAACACTACTAATAAACCATTTTCTCATTTCCCCTCCCTCCACACCCATATACTTGTAAAGAACGACGGCAACTACTCGAACGTTCCCTGTCGGAAGCAAGTAGTAACGGCACCAACCGTCTACTACTTACGGGGTCGCAGGCCGTATGGCACCAACCACTACGGCTTAGCGAGGTCGCACAGCACCAACCGATGCGACTTACGAGGTCGACTTGCGTTCGTCGGCAACCGACACGACTTACGAGGTAGACAGCGTTCGGCACCAACCGACACGACTTACGAGGTCGACGAGCGTATGGCACCAACCACTACGCTCTTACGGAGTACGAGGTTCGTACGGCACCAACCGATACGACACCTTATACGGTGGTTAAGGCAAAGACGACAATCGATACCCGGTTGTATGTGAAGCGAACGGCGACAACCGATGCACTCCAAAGAAAAGCGACAACTTAACTGAACCACAGATTTAATACAACTGACTTATTAACTCAAAATACATGTCTTATATATAAATACAAAATAATAGCATTGAATACAATAGAGTAAAGGTAAGTATAACAAATGAATAAAATAACATAAAGTTCATAAACAATAATGAGTATAATATAGTCATAAAAACACTTCAGTGTCGCAGTTCAACCTTACATACTCTACCACCGACCATATCACTGCTAATAAACGTTTTTATCACTTCCCCCACCCATACCCATATATTCTACCACCGATCATAACACTACTAATAAACGATTTTATCACTTTCAACACATCCATATATTCTATTAACGACCAAAATACTTTACAAATAAACGATTTTATCACTTCCCCTCCCACACCCATATATTCTACCACCGACCATAACACTACGAATAAGCGATTTTATCACTTCCCCCTCCCAAAATAAAGTGTTACTCTTCTACTTTTATTTTCCACCCTTGATACCACCCCACCACCCCCAGTATGAGCTGTGTATATGACCTTTGCAAAACTAATGTTATCTCAGAAGGTTCTTATCAGATCATAATAAATTTCTGTGTAAACCTCATCCGTATTTAGCGCTCTTATACGCTTTTGACAGAATCCAATTATCTTTTTCCATTGCTGAGATATCGCCATTTTAGTTGAGAACATTTTTTTTGGACAACCTTATATATTTCCCATATGTTTATAATATAAGTTAATATTTTGTAAAACTGGCTCAGTTTAATATTTTTCAGAATTTAAATAAGTTTATATGTTATAAAATGTTAACAATTGAATCAATGTTAAGCAACTATTTGTCAGTGAATTATATTATTCTAATACCACTGTTATATGTAATATATAAAATATACAGACTATTGACAATCAACAAATATTATTCGGTATATACTGTTTATATAAACTTTATGTAACTTTTACAAATGAAGAGATTAATCAAATTTAACTCTTTATATAAAATATAACTTTTAGAACTATAAGTTTAAAAAATTATTAAATTGTAAAAAAATTGGAGCGTTTAATTTACACATGATAGATACAGTTGTCGCCAAATAGAATTGGACACCGTCTGCCACCTGTCACAGCAATCCATTTTTAGTAAAATATTAAATTCATTTACTTCACTCACACTTTAATATA
>JAQGCG010000082.1:0-11099 GCA_034699285.1 Liacarus coracinus | reverse complement strand
AAAAATGGCAAACGATTTCATGCGACGGTCAGCTTCGACGCCGACACCCGTTTGAAAGAAGCCCTTTCGACAGTCAGTGATTACAATCCATTGATGAAAGACTTTCCACTCAATGATCTGTTGGCGGCCTCAGAATTGGACAAAATTAGAATCGCATTGCAGTCTATATTTCAACACTTGAGGAAAATACGAAACACTAAATACCCGATCAAACGGGCCCTCAAACTAATGGAAGCAATTAGTCGTGACTTAATGTCCCAAATGTTGAAAGTGTTGGGCACCCGTCGAATGATGCACATCCCCTTTGATGAGTTCGAACGAGTCGTTTCCGCCTGTTTTGATGTATTCATCACATGGGATGACGAATACGACAAACTCCAGGGCCTTATGAGAGATATCGTCAAAAAGAAGAGAGAAGAGCACCTGAAGATGGTTTGGAGAATCAATTTAGCGCACAAGAGATTACAGTCACGTATGGAACAAATGAGGAAATTTCGTCGACAACACGAACAGTTGCGAGCAGTGATTGTACGGGTGTTGAGACCAGCGATTAAGACTTCGGTCAAAGAAGTAGAAGTCTTGAGTGACGTTATCTCTGAAAAGGATTCGGCGCTCTCTTCGTTCGATTCCGCAGACATGAATGCCATCGAAGAAGTGAACTCTGCTTATGAACTCGTGAAAGAAGTGGACGCTTTGGACATCAGTAAAGAAGGCACCGATGCCTGGGAGGCGTCAATGAAGAGATATGAAGAACGTATAGATAGAGTTGAGGCAAGAATTACAGCTAAATTGAGAGATCAGTTGGGAATCGCAAAAAATGCAAACGAAATGTTCCGAATCTTTTCGCGATTCAATGCACTGTTCGTTAGGCCACACATTAGGGGCGCTATTCGTGAATATCAAACACAACTAATCCAAAGAGTGAAAGACGACATCGAATCACTTCACGAGAAGTTCAAAGTTCAATATCCGCAGAACAAGGCCTGCAAAATGAGTCGCGTAAGGGATTTGCCCCCCGTTTCCGGTTCTATAGTTTGGGCCAAACAAATTGAAAGACAATTACAGGTCTATATGAAACGGGTTGAAGACGTTTTGGGCAAAGGCTGGGAGAATCACGTGGAGGGACAGAAACTCAAGAGTGACGCCGACAGCTTCAGAATGAAACTCAATACACAGGGAATATTCGATGAATGGACTCGTACTGTACAACAAAGACAGCTCAACGTCTCCGGAAGAATATTCAATATCGAAAGCTTCCGATCCAAGAGTGGAAAGGGAAGTGTGCTTAAGCTTCGCGTCAATTTTATGCCCGAAATTATAACTTTGGCTAAAGAAGTGAGAAACTTGCGAAGTTTAGGGTTTAGAGTCCAATTGGGAATCGTTAATAAAGCACATCAGGCGAACCAACACTACCCGTTCGCTGTGTCACTCATTGAAACCGTTAAATCATATGAAAGGGCCTGTGAGAAAGTGGAACAGAGGTCATCGGTTGCACTATTAGTAGCCGGACTTAAACGAGACGTTCAGGACTTGATTTGTGAAGGGGTTGGACTCGTTTGGGAGTCATATAAAAGAGATTCTTATGTCCAACGATTGGCTGAAAGTGTATTCAATTTTCAGGAAAAAGTGGATGAATTGTTAGACGTGGCCGAACAGATAGAAGTAGAGGCCAAAAGTATTGAAGGCTGCAGTTATAGCACAACTATATTCTCAGAAATACTAAATAAGATTCAGAAAGCAGTGGACGATTTGAGTTTACAGAGGTATTCAAATTTGTCCGAATGGGTCACACAATTAGATGAAGACATTGAGAAAAAGCTTGCGGTTAGACTCGAGGCCGGCATAATGGCCTGGACTCAGGCTCTGTTGGGTAATAAAGAGGACGACATGGATGTGTTGACAGACACTGACTCACCCATTAATCCTGTGGCCAAACCCGGTGGAGATCCGAAGATACAGAAACTGATTCACGAAATTCGTATAACAAATCAAGTAATGTATGTCAGCCCCAGTGTAGAAGAGGCCCGATTTAATCTAATGCAGCAATTGTTCGCCTGGGAGAATGTGGTCTTAACATTGAATCGTATTGAGAGCACCCGATATCAGGTCGGGTTAGACAGACCGGCGGCCCCGCAATACAGGGGTCTATTGAATAAAATGCCTGAAGGAGTGAATGTTTTAGAGTCGGCTTACGATGCGATTGAGAATAAAATAAAACAAATGCAGGAATATATCACTCAATGGCTTACATATCAGTCCCTTTGGGATCTACAGCCGGATATGTTGTACTCAAAATTGGGTGAAGACATCGGGCGTTGGATGAATACATTGGTTGAAATCAAGAAATCGCGCACTACTTTCGACACAACAGAAACGCGTAAAGATATCGGACCTATAGTTGTCGACTACGCAAAAGTACAGTCAAAAGTGACCCTCAAATACGATTCCTGGCATAAAGAAGTGTTGAGTAAATTTGGTGGACTATTGGGGACAGAGATGTCTGGTTTGCATTCAGTTATATCTAAATCTCGAACTGAATTGGAACAGCACTCTATCGATACGGCCAACACCAAAGAGGCGGTCACTTTTATCACTTATGTTCAGTCATTAAAGACAAAGACCCGGCAGTGGGAGAAACAGGTGGAGACATACAAAGAGGGACAAAGAATTTTGGAGAGACAGCGCTTCCAATTCCCTAATAATTGGCTTCACGTCGACAACATTGAGGGCGAATGGAGTGCTTTCAATGAGATTATGAAACGTAAAGACGCGTCAATACAACAACAGGTATCTAGTCTTCAGGTGAAGATTGTGGCCGAAGACAAATCAGTTGAGACACGAACTCTTGATTTTCTCAATGAGTGGGAAAGAGGAAAACCCGTTGAGGGCTCGACTGCACCCAAAGAAGCACTCAATCGATTGACTATTTTTGAGACAAAATTTAATCATTTGAGAGAAGACAGGGATAATGTTCTTCGTGCTAAAGAGGCACTGGAATTATTGGAACCCGGTTTGGCACCGGTCAGTGCCAGTGATGAGAAACTTCAAGTGGCACTGGAAGAACTGCAAGACTTGAAGGGTGTGTGGACTGAATTGTCGAAAGTTTGGGAACAAATAGATTTGTTAAAAGAGTTGCCGTGGCTTTCAGTACAACCCAGAAAACTGAGACAACAATTGGATGGACTTATGAGTCAATTGAAAGACATGCCGGCGCGGCTCAGACAATATGCTTCCTATGATTTTGTCAAACGTGTGCTCCAGTCGTATACCAAAGCAAATATGTTAATAATTGAACTGAAATCGGATGCACTAAAAGAGCGCCATTGGAGACAATTGACTCGACAGTTGAACGTGAGATGGGTTTTGTCTGAACTAACACTCGGACAGGTCTGGGATGTGGATCTACAACGAAATGAAGCCACAGTTAAGGATATAATACTTGTAGCGCAGGGAGAGATGGCTTTGGAAGAGTTCTTGAAACAAGTTCGGGAGGCCTGGCAGACATATGAACTCGATTTAGTGAACTATCAGAATAAGTGCCGAATCATTAGGGGATGGGATGACCTCTTCAATAAAGTTAAAGAACACATCAATTCTATTACAGCAATGAAACTCTCGCCCTATTATAAAGAGTTCGAAGAGGACGCCCTGTCCTGGGAGGAGAAGCTCAACCGAATCAATGCTTTGTTTGACGTATGGATTGACGTCCAAAGACGTTGGGTTTATTTGGAGGGAATATTCAGCGGCAGTTCAGACATTCAGGCGTTACTACCGGTGGAGACCTCGAGGTTTCAGAGTATTAGTTCTGAATTCTTAACACTAATGAAGAAAGTGTCCAAAAGTCCAATGGTTATGGATGTGCTTAATATTCCAGGAGTTCAGCGATCATTAGAACGTTTGGCTGATCTTTTGGGTAAAATACAGAAAGCTTTGGGCGAATACCTGGAACGGGAACGTTCATCCTTTCCCCGATTCTATTTCGTTGGCGACGAAGATCTGCTCGAAATCATTGGCAACAGTAAAAACATTCCTCGCCTTCAGAAGCACTTCAAGAAAATGTTTGCCGGCGTTTCATCGATTATACTCAATGATGACTACACATCTGTGTTGGGCTTGTGTTCAAAAGAGGGCGAAGAGGTTCGCTTCTTCAGTCCCATATCTATTGTCGAACACCCGAAGATCAACGAATGGTTGAGTCTATTGGAAAGAGAAATGCGCATAACATTAGGCAAACTGTTGGCCTCTGCCGTCGCAGATATCGCTCCCTTCAAGAGTGGAAATATAGAAATGGAACGATTCGTTGAATGGCTCGACAAATATCAGGCACAGATTATTATTCTCGCGGCACAGATCTCTTGGTCCGAATACGTTGAGAACACACTCTCGCAGATGAGTAATCAAAATGAAAAGACATCACAATTACTGGAAAATGTGTTACAATCGGTTCAATTGACTCTAAATGTTTTGGCCGATTCTGTACTTCAAGAACAGCCGCCACTCAGGCGTAAGAAATTAGAACATTTGATCACAGAATTTGTACACAAACGAGATGTGACCCGAGCTCTCATCAGAAACAACGTGTGCTCTCCCAAGTCATTCGACTGGTTATCCCAAATGAGGTTTTACTTCGACCCGCGACAGAACGATGTATTACAACAGCTCTCTATACATATGGCAAACGCTAAGTTCAACTATGGGTTTGAGTATTTGGGAGTTCAGGACAAACTCGTCCAAACGCCACTTACGGACAGGTGTTATTTGACAATGACTCAGGCATTGGAGGCACGACTGGGTGGTTCACCATTCGGTCCGGCGGGTACTGGAAAAACAGAATCAGTGAAAGCATTGGGCAATCAATTGGGAAGATTTGTTTTGGTATTTAATTGTGACGAGACATTCGACTTTCAAGCGATGGGCCGTATATTTGTGGGTCTGTGCCAAGTGGGCGCCTGGGGGTGCTTTGATGAGTTCAATCGACTCGAAGAACGTATGTTGAGTGCGGTTTCACAACAGATTCAGATGATTCAGGAAACTCTTAAGAATATCCAAAATAAAACAGAACTAACAGTTGAATTGATTGGAAAGTCTGTGCGAATCAACTCAGATATGGCAATATTCATAACTATGAATCCGGGATATGCGGGCAGATCTAACTTACCCGACAATCTTAAGAAACTGTTCCGATCATTAGCTATGAATAAACCCGATCGACAACTGATTGCTGAAGTGATGCTCTTTTCTCAGGGCTTCAGAACAGCGGAAAAGTTGGCCACAAAAATAGTGCCGTTTTTTAAACTCTGCGACGAACAGCTCTCAAATCAATCGCACTATGATTTCGGGTTACGAGCGCTTAAGAGTGTTCTCGTCAGCGCCGGTAATATTAAAAGAGATAGAATACAGAAAATCAAAGAAGATATGAGAGAAAGGGGAGAGGGGGATAAAATAAATGAGGCATTAATTGCAGAACAATTGCCGGAACAGGAGATACTCATCCAAAGTGTCTGCGAAACAATGGTTCCCAAACTAGTGGCCGAAGACATTCCACTATTGTTCTCACTATTGTCTGATGTTTTCCCCGGAATTAAATACACCAGAGCTGAGATGAAAGGACTTAAAGAACAGATAATCAAAGTCTGTCGAGAAATGTATTTCGTTTGTGATTACGAATCGGTAGAGACGGCCGAAGAAGACCACAACTCGAGCTCTTGGATGGCGAAAGTGCTTCAATTGTATCAAATATCACAACTAAATCACGGCCTAATGATGGTCGGCCCCAGTGGTAGTGGCAAATCGAGCGCCTGGAGAGTACTCCTCAGAGCACTTGAACGATACGAAGGCGTTGAAGGTATCGCACATGTAATCGATCCGAAAGCCATTTCCAAAGAAGCACTTTATGGAACACTGGATCCAAACACTCGGGAGTGGACGGACGGTCTGTTCACTCATATACTCCGCAAAATCATAGACAACGTGAGGGGAGAGATAAACAAACGGCAGTGGATTATATTCGATGGAGACGTCGATCCGGAATGGGTTGAGAATCTCAACAGTGTTTTAGACGACAATAAACTTCTGACACTTCCAAACGGCGAAAGACTAAGTATTCCACCAAATGTTAGAATTATGTTTGAAGTACAAGACCTCAAATTTGCAACTTTGGCTACTGTTTCGCGCTGTGGAATGATTTGGTTCAGTGAAGACGTTTTGTCCACTGAAATGATTTTTGAAAACTTTTTCTTGCGTTTAAGAAATATTGCTTTAGAGGACACGGAAGACGACTTTCCAACCTATGGAACAAAGAAAAAACGTACGGATAATGAACTCAATCAAACAGAATCATTGCACCCGAGCCTTCAGACCCAACAAGACTTCGCTAATATATTGCAGGCGTACTTCACATCTGATGGACTGGTGGTTCGGGCGCTTGAGTTCGCCTCAAAACAGGAACATATAATGGATTTTACGCGTTTAAGAGCACTGAGCAGTTTGTTCTCAATGTTGAACCAGTCGTGTAGAAACATATTGAACTACAACCACAATCACCCGGACTTTCCTATGCAACACGACATCCTCGAGAGATATATTCCCCGTTCACTAGTCTATGGCCTTTTGTGGTCATTCGCTGGCGACGCAAAACTCAAAGTACGGAGTGATTTGGGAGACTTTATTCGAAGCATAACTACTATTCCATTACCGCCGCCCAATTCAGCCATTCCTCTGATTGACTATGAGGTGACCTTCAACGGCGAGTGGTCTCTGTGGCAGAACAAAGTGCCACAAATCGAAGTCGAGACACATAAAGTGGCCGCACCTGATGTAGTGGTGCCCACAGTAGACACTGTAAGACATGAGTCATTGTTAAACACATGGCTCGCAGAACACAAACCACTTGTTCTTTGCGGACCTCCCGGTTCGGGCAAAACAATGACATTATTCAGTTCATTGCGTTCACTGCCAGACATGGAAGTCGTTGGTCTAAACTTCTCGAGCGCCACAACACCTGAACTGTTACTGAAGACATTTGACCACTACTGCGAGTATCGAAAGACCCCGAATGGAGTGGTGTTATCCCCGATTCAAATCGGAAAGTGGCTCATATTGTTTTGCGATGAAATAAATTTACCCCAAATGGACAAATACGGCACTATTCGTGTCATTTCATTCTTAAGACAACTGGTAGAGTGCGGGGGCTTTTATAGGACAACAGACCAGACTTGGGTTCGATTGGAAAGAATCCAATTCGTGGGGGCGTGTAATCCACCCACAGATCCCGGAAGAAAACCACTGTCACATCGATTCTTACGTCATGTGCCGGTCATATACGTTGACTATCCGGGAGAGACATCACTGAAACAAATTTACGGCACATTCAATAGAGCGATGTTAAGAATTGTTCCGGCGCTCAGAGCCTATGCCGAACCGCTCACTACTGCAATGGTTGAGTTCTATCTGATATCACAGGAACGGTTCACACAAGACATGCAACCACACTATGTCTATTCACCCCGTGAACTGACGCGTTGGGTTCGGGGTATTGTTGAAGCGATTCGACCCCTCGAGACCCTAACAGTGGAGGGATTAGTGCGTCTTTGGGCACACGAAGCACTGCGTCTATTTCAGGACCGTTTAGTAGAAGACACGGAACGCATTTGGACTGACGAACACGTGGATCTGATTGCACTCAAACACTTCCCTAATATTGACAGACAATCGGCTCTTATGCGACCCATTTTATACAGCAATTGGTTATCTAAAGACTACATTCCAGTCGATCGCGAAGTACTTCGAGAGTTCACTAAAGCTCGACTCAAAGTGTTCTACGAAGAAGAACTGGACGTCTCTTTGGTTCTGTTTAATGAAGTGTTGGATCACGTGTTGAGAATCGACCGAATCTTCCGTCAACCACAGGGACACGTGCTGTTGATTGGTGTGAGCGGTGCTGGAAAGACAACCCTTTCCCGATTCGTCGCGTGGATGAATGGGTTGAGTGTATTTCAGATTAAAGTCCACAACAAATATAGTGCCGCAGACTTTGATGAAGACCTGCGCCAAGTGTTGAGACGTTCCGGTTGTAAAGACGAGAAGATATGCTTTATTTTAGACGAATCTAATGTAATGGACTCCGGATTTTTGGAGCGAATGAACACATTATTAGCCAACGGAGAAGTGCCGGGACTTTTCGAAGGCGACGAATTCACTACACTTATGACACAAATCAAAGACGCCTCACAACGAGAGGGACTTATGTTGGACTCAAATGAAGAACTTTATAAATGGTTTACACATCAGGTAATAAAGAATCTTCACGTCGTCTTCACAATGAATCCGTCCTCTGAAGGCCTCAAAGACCGCGCGGCCACATCTCCCGCACTATTCAATAGATGTGTACTCAATTGGTTCGGCGATTGGACTAATGAGGCCCTATTCCAAGTGGGCCGAGAGTTCACATCCAAGTTAGACATCGATAATCCTAAATATGTAGCCCCGAGTGGTTTTCCCTCAGCGTTCGCCAGTTTCACAACAAACCCCACCCATAGGGACGCTGTTATTAATGCATTTGTTTATATCCACCAAACCCTACATCACGCGAATGAGCGACTCTTGAAAAGGGGCGGTCGAGTGACTACAATCACTCCCAGACATTATCTCGATTTTATCAATCATTACGTAAAACTATATTACGAAAAGTGTTCAGAACTCGAAGACGAACAGTTGCACCTGAATGTCGGTCTCTCCAAAATTAGAGAGACTGTGGAACAAGTAGAGGAACTGCAAAAGTCATTGGCCTCTAAGAGCAACGAATTGGAGGCCAAGAATCAGGCGGCGAATGCAAAACTACGGGAAATGCTTAAAGACCAACAGGAGGCCGAACGGAGAAAAGTTAATTCACAGGAACTACAGATTCAACTCAAAGTATTTTAATTTTTTATTTTTAAAAATATATTTTAATTGAATTTATTAATGGTGTGATTGTGTGATCAGAAACAAGAGGCTTCCATCGCTGAGAAGACCGATGATGTGATGGCAGACTTGGCTAAAGTAAAGCCTGCGGTAGAGGACGCACAACAAGGTTTGCATAAAATATGAATGAATTCATCACATTTGACATTAATGTTAATCAAAGATCACGACTGAATCACTTAAAGGCTTAATAGAGTGCACTCTTTATAACTACTTTAAAACCTATTATTCCTAAATCCTATTAATTTCTGATTTAATTATTACTTAGATTTCCATTATTTCCTTTTTATTTTTCCTCCTTTTCCTTCCAAAAGCTCTGATTTTGTTTAGTTTTGTTTGCATTTATTTATTCATTCGTTTCCATTTCCAGCCGTCCAATCAATTAAGAAACAGAATTTAGTAGAGGTTAGGTCAATGACAAATCCTCCTCCAGCTGTTAAGTTAGCCCTCGAATCCATTTGTCTTTTGTTGGGAGAGTTTACCACCGAATGGAAAGTGATTCGATCTGTTCTAATGCGGGATAACTTCATATCAACGATCGTTAATTTCCAAACCGACGACATTACGTAAGAGTTATAATATTTTATTATATTTATTGCACACATATAGCGGTGAAAGCCATTAAACGCCAACACTTAGTCGAAGTCCGTTCAATGAGTAATCCACCCCTTCCGGTGAAGATATGCCTCGAATCCATTTGTCTATTGTTGGGCGAGCCGTGCAATGACTGGAAACTCATCCGAAGTGTCATAATTCGGGAAAACTTTATACCAAATATTATAAGTTTTTCCGCCGATTATATATCGTAAGACTAATTGGATCTCGAATTGGATTTTATTGATTCTCTTTTTGTTTCGTCGTTTGATTTTATTATTGTTTTTAAATGTTATTCAAATGATTTGATTGATTTTAATTGTATTTTTAGTGACGATATTCGACAAAAGATGATAAACAAATACCTGAATAATCCGGACTATAACTTCGAGAAAGTGAACAGAGCTAGTCTTGCATGCGGTCCACTGGTCAAGTGGGCCATAGCACAAGTGAATTACGCGGATATGCTCAACAAAATCGAGCCCTTGAGGAATGAACTCAATAGTCTGGAAGCGGAGGCGCAGATCAATAAAGACAAAGCGGCCGAAACGGATCGTATAATAATGCAATTGGAGAAGAGTATTGCCTCCTATAAAGAAGAATACGCCAATTTGGTCAGTCAGGCACAGGCTATTAAAGCAGATCTGGCATCAGTCCAGTCCAAAGTGGACCGAAGTATTGCATTATTGAAGAGTCTAAGCAATGAAAGGGAGAGATGGGAACAGTCGAGCGAAACATTTAAAAGTCAAATGCAAACCATTGCCGGCGATGTATTGCTTTCCTCTGCTTTTCTCGCTTACGCCGGATATTTCGACCAACAGTACAGACAGAGTCTGTTCAACAGCTGGTGTTCACACTTACAACAAGTCTCTATACTGTTTAGAGCCGATTTGGCCCGAACTGAATACCTGTCCAGTGCTGATGAACGACTTCGATGGCAAGCGAACTCATTACCAACCGATGACTTGTGCACTGAAAATGCAATTATGTTAAAACGATTCAATAGATATCCACTTATTATAGACCCTTCAGGACAGGCGACAAAATTCCTGTTAAGTGAATACGAGAGCAAACGTATAACAAAAACCAGTTTCTTAGACGACTCGTTCCGCAAAAATCTTGAAAGCGCTCTTCGATTCGGTAATCCATTACTGGTTCAGGACGTCGAGAGTTATGACCCAATACTCAATCCAGTGTTGAATAGAGAAGTGCGCAAAACTGGGGGTCGGGTTCTCATCACTTTAGGGGATCAGGACATCGATCTCTCGCCCTCTTTCTGTATATTTCTTTCGACTCGAGACCCGACGGTTGAGTTCCCGCCAGACATCTGTTCGCGGGTCACTTTTGTTAACTTCACAGTCACTCGAAGTAGTCTTCAGTGTCAATGTCTGAATCAAGTGCTGAAAGTGGAGAGACCTGACATCGACGAGAAGAGATCGGATTTATTGAAACTTCAGGGAGAGTTTCACGTAAAGCTCAGACAATTGGAAAAGTCATTACTACAGGCACTCAACGATGCAAAGGGAAGGATATTAGACGACGAC
>JAQGCG010000081.1:0-11154 GCA_034699285.1 Liacarus coracinus | reverse complement strand
CACATGTTGCTGGTCACATTTTATCAACAGGAACTATATTTGTATCTATTATAGTTTTTGAGTAATAATTTTTTAAAATTTTCAGTTATAATGGGAGGTTTAGGGATAAACACACATTTCAAAAATTAATTTCACCCCAGCCCCCATCTCAATATTCTGAAATTTTTATAGTAGGATTCTATTTATATAAAGATAATTCTGAGAAAGTGAGGCTGATATTTAAGAATGTTTGTAGGGTAATGTTATAAATTTGCATAACGACTGGCACGTAAAAAATGTCATAGGTATGTTTGACACTTTATGGCAAAAATTATTTGGCTAAGTTTTTGGCTTAAATTTGGAGTATTTTTGATTAATCTTTGATTTAGTAATGTATTTGTTAGACTTTATGCGTTTTATGCTATTTATATGCGTTTTACGTCTAAATAAGCGTTTTAAATGTTGTTAAAAAATACCCCCTGTGATTTTGAGGTTCTTATCAGTACCCTATACCCACCCTGATTTTAAGTTCATTGTCCATCCTTAATGAATATATTGAATATATGGGATGATCTTTTAATAGAGGAGTAGATATAAATATATAGATCTGAATCAAATGAATTTAGATTATATCTTACGAGGGCAAACCACAAGGTGCAACCAATTTATATGCTGCATCTTTTCTATGCAGATTCAAACTAACTAATACAAACTTTATTAGACACAAGAATAGAACCGTTGATATATCAAGCTCCACTCTCATAGAAAATATATTAGTGGTTCAAAATGGCACCTGCGGTGCCATATTTAATTTTAATATTAATGAAATTTTACAGTTTTGGTCTTTATTCTATTATTTGATTATAAATATTCTTTATTATCAATTAAGTTTGAGTCACTATATTAGCACTAATAAATTACAGAAATAAACAGAAATAAAAATCTTTATTATTAAAAAAAGAATTACGTAATTTTGGTAATAAACTAAGGAAATTTTGAAAACTCCTTGATTAAATATTTAAATTTCATTAGCAATCAAAGATTATTCAAATATGCAATCATTGATTAATAAACTATATTGTTTGTTCCTCTTTAAGACAAATATAGTTACTACTAAAGAATTTCCTATTATATGTTCGTATATGATGGGTAAGTGGAATATATGGGTAATTGGTGTTGAATAGATGAAAAGTCGTAGATGGGATGGTAATTAATAATAAAGAGTAAATATCCGATCCAGTTACCATTACTAATAAATAATAATTACCTATATACGACCATTTCCCATTACTAATAAAGATTAAATAGTCTATATATCACAATTTCCCAAGATTGTGCCGGGGTTGGTGCCATTTTCCGTTATTAATAAAAACAGTATCGGTGCAAGAGGTGGTGTGGGTGGACTGAGAGGTGGAAACGAATCTATATACTTATTTTTCTTTGAAAGCGGAATTTTAAAAAAAGTTGTTTATGTGAGAGTAGAAGAATTGGGACAAAAGGATCCTAATGTTTAAAAAATATATTATCTTTTAAAATGAATTTTTAATAATTTAATGATTCAATCGTTTCATTCATACGTATATTGTATATAGAGTAGAGTGCGAAACGGGAATCCCTAATCCCTTAATTTCCCGTTCCCGTCCCATTCCCGTACGGGATTGGGAGGGAACTGGAGTCGAATATTACTTAACGGGAGTGGACGGGACCCGCATTTATATGATTTCATTTAAATAATCAATTCGTGAGAAAGTATTTGTTATTAATTTATACAACTTTTTATACATTAATAGAAATAATTTATTTTTTAAAATTTAAATATATTTAATAAATCGAAAGATATTTTTAAACAAAGTATTGAATGACTAAATAAATACAATAAAAGAGAAATAGATTAAGAATTTTTTTAAAAAGTGCTTTAAATTAGAAAAAGTATTCAAACAATATTTGATCGACGGCTGACTACAGACACATTCGAAGTAGTCTTTAGATTGGATTTAGGGGGAGGTTTGATACCACTTTTGGGCGGTGCAGGTCCTCCACTCACTGGTCCTCCACTCACTTTACCTTTATTTGAGGATTCTTTGCTCACAACTTCTTTGTCTGAACCACTTTTTCTGCAGAAAATGAAGGCTAAGATGCAAATGACTGCGATTACAATAATTACAATCACTATAATGATAATTAGGGTCCAATTACCACCCTTTCCACCCTTATCTGAGTTGGTTGTGGACCCAATCGGTGAACTCTCTTCCGCAATGTTTGGGGGAGGGGTTGGAGTCGTTTCGGGTGAAGTGTCCTCGACTTTGGTTGTATTCGTAGTTTCGGTTGAATTCGAGGGTTCGGTTATATTCGAGTTGACGTCAAACAGTTGTGGAGCCAAAGGTTCGTTTGCACTGACAGAACAACGACCAGAGAATTGCAATATTGTTTGGCCCTTTGATTCGACACAAGATTTAAAACATTAATAATTATTATTAAATAATAGTCTTTTCATTAATAGTTAACATAATATTGAATAATATATAATTAAAATCATTTACGAGAGGAATCAATGGTTTTGAATAATCTATTCCATCAAATCCGGGTTTACTTCTGTCCAATTTGTACAAGAAGTCAGTCCTATCGCTTTCAGAATCCTTCTTACCCCCGGACACATACAGGTCTTGGAATTGATTCCACACGAATACAGTAGTGAATTGCATATTCTTTGAATTCTCGACGTAATGTTTCTGTTTGGGCGATCCGTCCTTTTTGATGATCTCCCAAAACCAATTGTTTGCGTTTAAGTCGAGATTCAGTGCAATCACATCATTGGAATGATTCAAATGAATACCAGTAATGATTCCCCAGTCCTTTGAATCTGTAATTTAAAAATAAAAATTATCCAAAATTTAATTTCCAATAAATTTAAACCTTTTGAGAATGTTTTCAAATCAACTTTTCCTGTGCTGGGATTGTAAGTAGTGTTCCACTCGTATGTCTCCCTATGGAACCTAAACTCTTGTAATGCTTTTCCGTCGTCCCAATAGTCAATATAATCGAAGTGCTGTTGGTTACAGAACAGACCCCAATCCTCATTGCTTTGCATTAAAACTGGTTTCAATGCAATCAATACTAATATAATTAACATTGTTTTCATATTTTATCTTCTCTTTTGCTTTAGTTTTCAAAATAAATCCGATCTTTACTATAGTTAGCCTTACGTTAGTAAATGTCTTGTTTTATGAGAAATAAATTGGTCTGAAATTTAAAGAATTTTGAATAAATGTATTTCAAATAAATTCTAATTCTATTGTTTGTCCGAGAAATGAATAAAACACACAAATGTATGCTTTAATAAGATATATAAGAGAATTGTGTACTAAAGAAATGTTCTATAATAATGAAAATTAAACACGAGATCATTAAATCAAATCCACGTTAAGAACCGATTTAATTATTAATTTATTATATAGTTTTTCAAAACTCAAAGATTGGGTTTAAATTTTAAGCAAACATTTATCAAAATCAGTAGAATTTAGACTTTGAAAGTACCCAAACCTATATAAGAATTACAAACAAAAGTTAATTAATAATCTTTGAGTTAATAATCATTGATTGAACTCAAATACAACCTAATTCCTAGTCGTAGTCTCAGTTATTCTATGTTATATACTGTACTCTATTGTACTCTACTCTAGGCTTAATTCTCATTATTATTTCTTTTCTTTTGTAACAGAATTCTGGGACAGACTATAGAATCGTTGGATTAGCGCTAGAATAGTGTAGAATATTCTGATGTATTGTAAACACAATTGAAAGCTATGGCTATTATAATTAGATTTCATCATTAATAGCATATAAATTATAATAATTACTAATTAATAATTTCTTTAGTATTCGTTTGTCTCATAAATAAAAATACAATTACTTAATCCAAAATCAGAATTTATTGATTACATATCGACAATAGATGTCACTCCTCTTATACAATATTAATGCGATTTAAAGAGTAATAAATATGTTATTTATTACAGTTTTCAATGATTTTTTCTAAACTTATCAAAAGTTTTGTTAGAATTGATTATAAGTCAAAAGATTTGGTTATTATTTGAGATTTAATTATAATTAAAAACAATTAAATGGCTTTTATTAACAGATTGTTTGCCAATAATTGCAAATCATTTGTTAAACTTTGCAATTATGACAACAAAAGTAATTCATTTATATTTAGATGTCTTTCAAATCATTTGAAAAACCAATTGAACCACAAATCAAGTGATAATCAATTGATTTATAATATAAGTATTGAAGACAACGGCAATGCACTCAATGGTCTCACAGAAGAACAAATGGATTTGAGATCTAATGTCAGAAAATTCTTTGAGAAAGAGTTAACAGAACTGACTGTTCAACAGATGGACAGAGAGTCTGATTGGAGTCAATTCAGACAATTCTGGTCTAAATTGGGTTCAATGGGTTTACTCGGAGTGACGGCTGAGTCAAAGTTCGGGGGTTTAGAGTTGGGATACTTTGAACACTTGTTGGTTATGGAAGAGATGAGTCGATGTTGTGCTGCAATCGGTCTCTCATATGGAGCGCACAGTAATCTATGCGTTAATCAGTTGACACTAAATGGTAATGAAGAACAAAAACACAAATATCTCCCAAAACTCATTGACGGCTCACATATCGGCGCTTTGGCTATGAGTGAAGTGAACAGTGGTTCTGATGTGACATCAATGAGAACAAGTGCTCAAAGACATAAAGACTATTATGTATTGAATGGTTCGAAGTTCTGGATAACCAACGGATCCGAAGCCGACGTTGTATTTGTTTACGCGAAGACTAGCGATAAAGCGATCACTCCTTTCATTATCGAGAAAGGAATGGAAGGTTTTAGTGTCGGACAGAAGATCGACAAACTAGGGATGAGAGGGTCGCCAACAGCAGAACTGGTGTTCGACAACTGCAAAGTCTCCATAAATAATATGGTCGGAGAGTTGAATAAAGGGGTCTATGTTTTGATGAGTGGACTCGATTACGAACGACTTGTACTATCGGGCGGACCCCTCGGTATTATGCAAAGTGCGTGTGAATTGGCCTTCAATTACGCTCACCAGCGCTCACAATTTGGCGAACCTATCGGTCACTTCCAGATAATTCAGGCAAAAATGGCGGACATGTATACCCGTCTCTCATCTTCGCGTGCATATCTTTATAATACGGCTCGAGCTGTGGATGAGTACAAGAGAAGACTCGGCACAAACATTCCTTTGCAGAATAGCAGTCCATTTACTAAAGAGTGCGCCGGAGTTATACTTAGTTTGTCCGAAACGGCGACACAAATAGCACTCGAATGCATACAAATAATGGGTGGAAATGGATATTCAAACGAATACAGCGCCGGACGATTCTTAAGAGATGCTAAACTTTATGAAATCGGCGCCGGAACTCAAGAAATTAGGCGATGGCTTATTGGACGACAAATTAACAAATTATATCAATAGATCTGTTCTATAAAATTATATTTTCTTATTTTATACAAAAAATATTTTGCTATCAAAAAGAGGTATTTTTATAATTATATTAAATTTTTTAACATTAAATAAAAGCTCAAATTATGTACAAATCTTTGGGGAAAATAAAACTAAATAAACAGTAAATAAAAAAAAGTATACTGGTTTAATTTTTAAACTTCTGATCCATTCACTGGTTTTTATTGACATTATTTTATTTATTTTAACACAATTTACCAATACTTAAATCTAAAAGTGATGACAATTTATTTAGTATTTTATGAATTCAAAAATTAATATAATATTTAATTTTAATATATATTTATATTTATCGGTATTTTAAGTATAGGTTTATTTGCATATAAAATGAATTATATCTTAGAAGACATTCTTTTTTAATATTTAATTTTTTTAGAAATAAGACATTTTAAACGTCTTATGAATTGGTTTTAATCAATAAATATAATGAATTAATTAATAATTATTGGCAATTATTTAATATAATCCTAAAAACAATTATTTTCCGCAAATTTTATTTCATATTTAACTTCAGATTTATTTTTATGTTTAATATCTGTTTTGTTGTGAAGATCTGAAACCTTTAAAAGTCCGCGAAATTGTTTTTCGTGTATTTTCTTATGTTTTCTAATATTTCCCGAATCAACGCACCTGTACTGACATCCGGGCCAATTGCAAGCATAGCGTTTGTCGTCCGCGTGTATTCTCAAGTGATTCTTCAAACTAACACTTGATTTAAACCGTTTCTCACAATTAGGCCAATCGCACACAAAGTCCCGTTCAGTCTTGTGGACCAACTTATGTCTGGCCATTCCTTTCTTATTGCTTGTATACTCACAACCGGGCCATTCGCAGACACACACCTCTGTGTGTTTGGCTTCATTGCCCAGTCTGGCAGTCTTGGGTCGGCCGGGAATACGTTTGTCCAAAACTGAACCTAAAGTTTAGATTATTATTGAATAAACTAATTGTAATTCAATTGCATTAACGTTTGAGCCAATCATCAAATGTTATGCCAAACCTGTTGTCTCAAACTTCCTGACCAGTCGTGTAATACCCGAAGAAGTGGGCATATGATCACAATCCGGGTGTTTCTCCACAAACACTCGTGCCGTCTGTTTAAGACTCTTTCCGCTGTAAAATATTTTAATTAATTCAATCCTTTCCTGAAGAGTAAACTTATAATTAGTCGACCCTTTCCTCTCACAACTCATATCTCAATTCAATTCAATTTTCATTAATTAATTAAAAACATTTAAATTCACAAAACAATAAAAAATATAAATTATTTTTATTTATTTATCGTATTTTAAATTCAATTCAATTTAAATGCCATTCAAAGCATTGAAACATTTGACTCAAAAAACAAACTAAAGTTCAATAACACAAACCTTTTTATATTAAGAAAACACTATTGAAGTGTAATATAGTTCCCAAACGACTAAAGGGTTCAATACCTGAACGCATGCGTAATGTTTGCCGCCATTTGTTATGAATCAAAACAAAACACTTAATGTTTTTTATAATAATTTTAATTTCAATTAAAGAAATGATTTTAAATGAATTTAATGACAAAAATAATGTCTAAAGAAATAAAATAAAATTAATTAAAAGATATTATTAAATAAATTATAGGAATAATTGTGTTTAAGTATTGTATTTATTAAGAAATGCCGGGATTTTTGGAGAACATTGAGGTCGAGAACTTCAAATCATATAAAGGCAGACAATCTATTGGACCTCTAAAACAGTTCACTGCAGTCATTGGTCCCAATGGTTCGGGAAAATCCAATTTTATGGATGCAATCAGTTTTGTTTTGGGAGAAAAGACATCTAATCTAAGGGTTAAGAAGTTGTCTGAACTAATCCACGGCTCCTCTATTGGCCGTCCAATCAGTAATCAGGCGTCGGTTACTCTCGTATATAAGGATCAGGACTCGGGTCGTATCACTCGATTCCAACGATTTGTTTTGGGCTCCAGTTCTGAGTATAGAATAGACGACAACAGTGTCTCCAAACAGGACTACGCGAACCGATTGGAGAAGTTGGGCATTAATGTTAAGGCCAGGAATTTTCTGGTATATCAGGGGGCGGTTGAGTCCATTGCTATGAAGAATCCAAGAGAAATCACTTCATTATTCGAAGAAATCTCCAGAAGTAATGAATTCAAAGAGGATTACGTCAACAAAAAGGTACGAATGGATAGATCTGAAGAGGAATTGCATCACATGTACGTCAAAAAGAAAGGAATCGCTGCCGAGAAGAAAGAGGCACAGGGAGAGATCAATGAGGCCAAGAAATATCAGAACCTGAGAGAGGAATTGAATAAAGTGCAAATCGATTTGCAATTATTTAAGTTATACCACATTCAGGAAGACATTGAAGAACTACAAGAAGACATGGATCGCAAACGTAAGGAAATGGATAAACACATCAAACAAAAGGAAAAGATTGAAACCGATGTGAAGAATAAAAAGACTAATTTGAGTCGAATTAGTAAAGAATTGTCTGGAATTGACCGCAAAATACGTGACGTTGAGCTCAATCTGAATAAGAAGAGACCGACTTATATAAAGGCTAAAGAAAATGCGGCACATATTGAGAAAAAGTTGGAAACGGCTAAGAAATCAAAGTCTTCTGCACTTAAAGCTCATGACAATCATCAGAACGCTATTAAAGAACTGGAAGACGAACTCAATAAAGTGATTGAACGCTACGAGAAATGGGAAGAGGAATTGGCGAAAGACAAAGAACTGCATAAAACTGATGTCGTGTTGAAAGAGTCGCAGAAAAGGGAATACAATAAACTGAAGGAAGAGGCGGCCCGACTGTCGGCTAAGTATCTCAAAGATTTGGATTCACTGGAAAGGGAACAGAAGGCCGATCAGGACAGGAATGAAAATGAATTGCGCAAAAAGATGGACATTGAGTCCAGAATTAGAGTACTTCAGAACAATTTAGACGAAAATATTAAACGAATTGAGAAATTGAAAGACAATCTGGAAGTGAGTGAAAACAATTTGCAAGAATTGACTAAAAAGAAGGTCGAAATTGAGGCGATTGTCAATTCGAGTAAAGAACAGGTCGAACAGATCACTCACAAACTCGAATCGATTAATAGAGAATTGGGTGACGCGAAAGTGGACAGACATGAAGATGAAAGACGGAAGAAGAAGGCCGAAGTGGTGGAGAATCTAAAGAAGTTATATCCCGGAGTGTTTGACCGACTCTTAAATATGTGTAAACCGATTCACAGGCGCTATAATATGGCCATAACTAAAGTTATGGGCAAAAACATGAACGCAATTATTGTCGACAGTGAAAGGACAGGCCGTCAATGCATTCAATACTTGAAGGAACAAATGCTCGAACCCGAGACCTTTCTTCCCCTCGACTACATTGAAGTAAAACAAGTGAAAGAACGACTTCGGAATATACAGCACCCGAAGAATGTGAAACTGTTGTACGACGTGATTAAATACGATCCGCCGACTATCAAAAGAGCGGTTCTCTACGCGGCCAACAATTCTTTGGTCTGCGAAACGGCTGAAGACGCGAATATTGTGGCCTTTGATTTGGGCGACGGTAAGCGATACGACGCGGTGGCACTGGACGGGACTTTCTATCAAAAGTGCGGATTCATATCAGGCGGAAGTGCAGACCTCGAGAAGAGGGCCCGTCGTTGGGATGAAAAGGAATTGCATTCACTTAAGTATCAAAAGGAGAAATTAGCCGAAAGTCTTAAGGAAGAGCTGAAGAAAACCAGAAAAGAGAGCGATCTTATGGTCATTAATAGTCAAATCAAAGGATTAGACACTCGTCTGAAGTACTGTCGAAGCGATAAAACACAAACTGAAAAAAATAACGAAGACTTCAAAAGAGAAATCAAAGAATTGGAGAAAAAATTGCAATCATTTGATCCAATAATTAAAGAGATTTCTTCGCGAATGAGTCAAAGAGAGATCAAAATTAATGAAATACGCGAAGCAATGAATTCAGTTGAAGATACGATATTCCGGGACTTTTGCGAACAATTGGGTGTCGAAAACATCAGACAATATGAAGAGCGACAGAACAAAGCCTCTCAAGAGAACGAAAAATTAAGACTTCAGTTCGAAAACGAGAAAAATTCGTTTTCGAGTCGATTGGCGTACGAGAAGAGCAAAGACACGAATGAGAACGTTAAGCGATGGCAAAGAGTTGTGGCCGAAGAAGAGAAGAATCTGCAAACGGCCAGAGAGACTGAGAAAAAGGAAATGCAGGCCATAGAGGAAGAGATGAAAAAAGTGGAACAATTGAAAAATGAGAAAATCGCTAAAAAGACTGAATGCGATTCTGTTGAGGACGAGATAACTGAAGTGAAACGGGGATTGTCTTCAGTTCAAAGAGATCTGTCCTCAGCCCAGAAGGCTTTGATGCAAATCGAGTGCCGTTTGGAGTCAAAGAAAGCGGACAGACATGCGATTCTACTCCATTGCAAAATGGAATGCATAGAACTGCCACTCGTTTCTGGAGATCTCAACGATATCGCCGCCGGGGGTACGACCAATGCTGACGGAGAGACCAATGGAAATGCAGATGAAGATGACGACGACGACGGACCCTCTACTCAGAAGTCATATGAAAGTGACTCAAACATCAAACCAGACTTTTCTATACTTAAGAATAGTTTGAAAAATGTAACATTTTTTGACTTAAAAATTAGTTTTATTTAATTTAATTTATTTGTTTAAATCAGATGAACGATACGGACGTTATTAAAAAGAAAGAAAGCGAAATGCAATCAGAGATCAATAGCAAACAAGACGTTCTCAGGAAAATACAGGCGCCAAATATGAGGGCCATTGATAAGTGAGTATTAATTGTTTCTTTAAATTATATTTTAATTATAATATTATACTTAAAACCCAAACCTTAGGTTGGAAGACGTAAAGGACAGACTAAAAGAGACCGACTCTGAGGTAAATAACCTAAGACTCGCTTCAAAGAAGGCTAAACTCGCGTTCGAAGAAATAAAGAGAAGTCGTTTACGAGAATTCAATTTGTGTTTCGAAAACGTCGCACAAAGAGTTGATTCCATCTATAAATCATTGACAAACAACGCCAGCGCACAGGCATTTCTTGTGCCTGAAAATCCTGAGGAGCCCTACTTAGAGGGGATTAACTATAACTGTGTGGCGCCGGGAAAACGATTCCAACCGATGAGTAATCTGAGCGGAGGTGAGAAAACAGTGGCAGCCCTGGCCCTACTGTTTGCCATTCATTCCTATAAACCAGCCCCTTTCTTCGTTCTCGACGAAATTGATGCCGCACTCGACAACACCAATATTGGAAAGGTATGTCTCAATACTCGATACCCTATGTTTGAATACATTTTTGAGTCAATATATCTGTGTTTGTATTCAATCGATAGGTCGCGCGTTTCATACGTGAAAAGACTGAGTCGTCGTTTCAATGTATTGTAATATCACTGAAAGAGGAGTTCTACGGACACGCGTCTGCACTCATTGGTGTTGCGCCTGACGTAAGATTAATGATCTATTTTTTAGTTTTGGTTTTATTTATTTTTCTTAATCTTTAACTCTATTTATCATTGCATTCCTCTATAGCCCGGAGACTGTACTATAAGTCATGTTTTTACAGCAGATTTGTCTCAATA
>JAQGCG010000080.1:0-11160 GCA_034699285.1 Liacarus coracinus | reverse complement strand
CAACTAAATTAATAATTATTGTGATTAGAGTTGTTATTCTTATTAAAGAAATTATAATTATTTTACGTTTGCGCATCTCTTTATTTACATAATATTATTTATTTTATATCAAAAAGTACTTATTATTTCTTAGTTTAATATACCTTTTAGTACTTTTTTATTTAATAAAAGCTAATAATAAGACAGTCTATGCAATAGAGACTCCTACTTATAAGATGTAAATAACTTGTTTACATCTTATAAGTAGGAGTCTCTATTGCAGACTGTCTTATTTGACTATAGTGACACCTGGTTTTAGGTCGCTCAGAGACAGCAAAAAGTATTTCTTTACCCCTGATATTGCTACCTGACCATAGAAAACCTATAGTGTGTGGCACTCTGTTGACACGTCTGCTATAGTCGCAGATATTTTTAGGGAAATTAAAAAACAATTTCATCCTTTATATATCTATTCTCTCAATTCAAACAAAATGAAAACTTTTCACATCTGATTCACACAAATTGAACACAAGTCTATTCCCGTCCTGTGTTCGAGATTTAGAATTTTAAGTGTACTTGAATTCAGATAATATACTATAGTAGTACTATGTTATACAGTAGAATAAGGCAATTGAAGTTTTTTAAACAGAATTTATTTTTGAATTTGAAAAACAAAAACGTTTGATAATTAAAACGATTGAACAGTGGTTTACTTTAAAAATAGTGATAATTTAAATAATTACTAATTCATTAGGACTTCCAACTGAACGAGTCTTGCATTTGTGTCTCCGGGCATTCTATAGGGAATCATTCCGGCATATGTTATAAGAGCTCTTGCTTTTTGCCTGATTTCTTTACAAAACTATAAAAACAAAATTTTAAATAAAATTTCTTTTTAATTTAAAATCGAGTCAAACCTGTTCTCTATTTCCAATTTCTCCGATTACACCAAATTTATTTACAGCGCGTGGAGTCGTAGATCTGAAATGATTTAATTAATTAATTATATCGATTTGGGTTTATTATCGCAGATGTTGTGGATATAAAATAAATTAATTTACAAACAAAATGAGTATAAACTAATTTAAGTGGAAAACAATGAATGAAAGGTTCTATAAAATAGTTTTTTTTGGCTTAAAATTCGTTTTTAACACTGTTTACTGCCGTCACTTCATTTAGTAATTTATTTAAATGTCAACTAATTATTACTTAATCTCTTTGTATTGCATATACAATATATTCATAGTCGCCAACAGAATGTCCGCAATATTTCTTCGGACTTCTTCTGCATATCTCCCGAATTGATTCACTTTCATTTCGATGTCTTCGTTACGAAACGGAAGTATTTTTAGTTTTATTATTGTCTGAAAAATAAAATAATTGCTAAAATGGTATAACAGTTGTATTACTTAAATCATACATCGAGTGCATCGTTGTATTGTTGGGAATGGAAGTAATCAAAGAATGTCATCAAATCAATCAAAAGATAGAAAGTCTGCGATATTTCATTCGTTGCGTTGTTTTCTTGACTGCAATACCTGTTTTCAAACAAAAGTTAGAAATAAATTTGAAGTTAAATTACATTTCATACCTTTCCGCCAATTTTAAGGCCAAAGTTTCCAATCGATTCCTTTTAGAGTCGACTACTTTTCTTTCGGGTACTAAAGGACTGAGCATTTTGTTTAAAAGTTGAAGAACTTTATTATGTTTTGATCCTAAGTCATAGAGTTTAACCGCGTCTTCAAAGGCACCGCTGTTTTCGAGATCACCGGCCACTTGATCTATGATTGCATTCACATCATTATTAAACTTATCGATAGCGCCGGGAATACGACAACCGTCTTCACCAATATAGCCAAGAAGTGTGTCGTAGTTTTTGGTTTCCCTCACGAGTTGAGACACAAATGTTGTGAATAAGTTCTCTCCCGAAGCGGTCCTTATATTACGCAATAAATAATAGTAATAAATGGCTTCAATAGAATTGTTTTTCTCGAATTTTCGCGTATAAATTGAAATAAGTTTTGCAAAATTCAATCGCTGAACACCTGAGGGATCGTTAGATTGTTTTGAAAGGAGAGGGACTTTCAAGTGAAGGGTCGGCATAATTAATAAATTCATTTCATTGAGCGCTATCGCTATATGAATGGCGTGACTCCGATAAGACTCGATTCGGAAGAGGAACTCAATGGCGGACTCGAACTGATTTGTAAGGAATAAAGCCTTGAAATACATGAATGGCTGCTCTTTAGCGTTGAAATAGGATTCGCCGTATTCTTCGCCAATTTGTTGTTTTAATTTAGTGAAACTTAATTTGTCGGTTGAAGTCGAGGGCGAGGAAGTGGACGATAGGAACGATGTCTCGTCTCCGTCCGAATCCCTGTCGTATATCTGTATTTGACTCAATCGAAGCCATAAAAAGTCGTCCACTTTGTCGAGAACTTCTGAGTGAAAATCATTAATACCACAGCAGCCAAGCATTGAGAACACAGTCTTTTTGTAGACATCATTACTCAATCGAATACTCTTTTTGTACAATAGTTTGATTTGGTTTTCAGTTTTTTGAGTCAGACGTCTGTCTTCGCTCTGTTTATATTCGCGCAAAATAGCGATAAACTCATTGATGACCCAAATCGGACCCTTTTGTGCCACTTCTATGGCCGCATCGACACAACCGGCTCTGAGACAGTGCCAAATGTAACACCAAATCGGTATCCCATCCACTAACCCGTCCTCCGAATTATTGGCGATATTAGTCGATCCAAAAGAAACATTTAGTGAAGAGTTTGTGAGAAATGGAGTTTTTATTATTAGATAATCTTTTATGAGTTTATTTAAAGCCAAAACATTTTGACTAATGTTTGAAATCAGTGATGGATTGACAATAGATTGAATCGATTGAATGAACTTTCTTTCGAGAAATAATTTCGACTTTTTTATGAGAAAAGCGTTAAGCTTTTGATCACTTCTATTGACAAGTGGTTCACAATCTATAGTAACGGGAATCTCATTCGACAACAGAGTCGATACCATTTCCCACAAATCAATAATTATTGATTCGCCGACCGATTCTTTGGCCACTTTTTCATAGAAAGTGTGGGCAATATTGGAGCGAACGGTTCCGAACACTAGTTTATCTACATATTTGACCACTTCTTTGGCGAACGCCGTTTCGGTGCCATTCATTGCACTGATGTTTGAGGTGTCGATGAGTGTGGGCTCGAAATACAGGCGTTGTTTGGGTGCAGTTGAAGGAGATATAGTATGCGACCGAACACTTGTAATGTCAAAACTAGAGGTAAAGTCAGTTATGTCTTCTTCGGGTCCGACCAAAGCATTCAATATTTTGAACTTCTGGTCTTCCCATTCCCTCTGAAGACTATTCAAATAGTATTTGTCCACTCTTTCAATCGTTGATTTCCTGATATCGTCAATGATTTTAATGATTGCATTCTCTCTCTCACTCTTTAGAAAGCCTTTAATATCTGTTTCAGCGATGGATTCAATTGGAGTCAACTTTTTAGTTGAACTCAAAGAATCCAATTGTTGGCTAACTTTCTGTAAATCATATCCTTTAGAGCCGAGAAGTACTGAAGCCCTGACATCATTGGTTTGTCGTGAATCAGTTGTTGTAGTCCTGGACCAGAGCTGTTCCCCGGCCTCTAATAGTTGTCTTAAATTCCTCTCAATTCGTGGCATTTCTGACTCCCCGTCAATATCTGCCGTCAACTGTTCCGCTCTGTGCAACAGATCATCGAAACTCGTGTCCATTGACTCCATTCTTAAGGATGTCTTAACAATAAATGTGAGCAAAGATTGAAAGTTTGGTTTGAATTCACTTTTGTTTCGTTCACTTAATTCACTCTCAAAGGCATGACTTATGAACACAAATATAACACAAAATACGACTGAATTTGAGTTTAAAATAAAATATTTTATATAAAAACTAATTATTTAATTGAATTAAAAGTATTTCAATGAAATCGTTTCAATGAAATAATGTTTTTATTTTATTTTAATTGAATTAAAAATAATTAAAAATAATATTAAAACAAATCAATTGAATGAACAAAAGTAAACGTATTTTATGAGCAAAAGTAGCGCCAAATCATTGAATCATTTTATGATTGAATTGAATTCAAAATTCATATAAACTGTCAAAACATCTATTCATTGATTGTTTAAACTTTAAAGCATTTAAATCCAAATCCATATCAATGGACACATCGTTTGTCTATTCAGATGAAAGTCCAACCATATATCGGATCCGATTCATGCCATCAGAGGTGACGAACCTATTCCATGAGATTCTGCCCAATGTTGTGGTGAAAGAGGTTTACGACTGTCTCTCAAAATACGTCACCTCTTCTATAGAACCCATTGGATGGCATGCAATCTGGAGGACAGTTCCCAATAGTAGAGACAATCCTCTCTCCATTCAGTATGACTTTGAGGTCGAAGTCATTGATGTTTTGCACAATCGCTTGGAAGCCATTGGAGTGGTATTAAAACAAATTCACCCAAAAGAATGTGAATTAACGGCCGAACAGTTCGATGAAAAGGAGAAACTATTGAAAGAAACAAAAATAGTGACCATTCCGTTGACACAACTCTATGTTATCAGTGATGGAGACAATGAGGAGCTGTACTATAGAACGGCTGTAATCATTGAACAAATTCGCTTCTTTTACGCCAATCTCTGGCGTCCGTGGGATGAGTTGACAAACAATGGCTCGGCTGAGGAGGTGTTCGTCGAAACTAGACTAAAACCAAGACTTGAACTTTCATTTGATATTAAAGACAAAATGATTCCGCAGTCGACTATCAATAGAGTGAAAAACCTGTTGTCTGAGGCCTGGAATATAAAATACAAATTGGATTCAATCAATTCATATAAGACATCAGATTTGCACGAAATGAGTATCGAAGACAACACTGAAGTCGATTACATCAATGAAACTGATTTGTTGGAAGCGATGAGACTTAAGCTCAGACTCGAAGACATCGAACGCGAAATGAAATTACTTGAAGACAAACACTTGAGAATAATAGCCGCGTCTCTTAAGAAATCCGGTGACAAATTCGATGCTAATTATGGTTTAGAAGACAATAACTCAAAGCAAAACAAATTGCATTTAATCGCCAAAACATTTACTTTTAAACTAATAAAACAAATATTGACTTCATTTTCAAATGTAAACTAAATTTGATTTTTTGTCGAAACAATTAATTCATTTGAAATTAAATTTATATTTAGATAACCGGAGAAAATGAGAGCCCAATTGTGTTTCACAACAACCTATGGAATGCCTTGAGTTGTGTCAAATCTGGTGATAAAATCTATTTAATGCCCGGAATATATTCGTGTCCAACACTTCCGTGGATTGAATGCGATATAGAAGTGAATGGTTTGGGCGGACCTAACAGTGAGGTCGTAATAGAATCCAGCGATTCAGTGGGAGATATATTCCTGAACTGCAGCTCAAATAAAGTACTATTTTCTGGCCTAACATTAAGAGCGACTTCAGAACTGCAGTGTCTTATTATGATTCACTCGGGTTTTGTTGTATTCAATGATTGTGTTATTGACGGCACTAATCATACAATAAATGCGTTAATTGTTTTGTCCAAAGCAAAGGTGGAAACAGAAAAGTGCAAAATAATTAACACAAAAGAAGGGAAAATAATATCCCGAATCGGAAGTGTTGTCATCAATAAAGACATCGACAAAAATTTGGACCAAAAACAAGACAAAACCGTTAAAATGTCGATCGATTTGACCGAAACACCCAAACAATTGTAGTTTGAGTTCACATTTAAAATAAAACTATTCTTTAATTTTGTTTAAAAGTTTTATATAAATTTTCAAAATTCTTAATTAAGTCATAAAAATGTGTTAAAGCCGTCACAAAAATTTAAATTTTATTTCGAATAAATTTTATAAACGAATACATTAATCGAATTATTTTTTTTCGGGAAAACAAGTTTCGAATAACATATTTGAATAGAATTAGTATCGAATCGAAGCACCATTTAATACAAGTTATGGCATAATCTGATAGTTGGTTAAGAATAATCACAAATTACACAAATATTTAGTAAAAATAGTTTAAAGATTAGGAAATACACAATACTTATAGCAATAAAACAATAAATATTTTAAGAAATTATTTGTATATTTAGTTTACAATTAGTGTAGAGATCACAACAATTGCTGGCATTTAAAGACGATTTACATTAAAAAATACATTAGAAATCATAATAAAAGAGTTAAAAACATTTCATCAATTAATTGATTTTAAAGACTCGAGATTTGCATTTGTTTTATAAGAGATATATATTTATAATAATATACCGAACGGTCTTTGAGTATAATTATTAATGAATGAAAGGACTAGAAGTAGTAATTATTGTATAGAAATGAGACAATTATTTTTTAAAAAATTAAATAAATAAAAAAATTGATCACAAATTGATTGACAATCACTGAAATGAGCAATAATTGAAACAATTTTGTTTAAAGAGATTTTTAGAGAATAAAAAATATTTTATGGAATGTTTGGTTCGTTTAGAACTCATTATATAATAAGAGATTAAGAAGCGATTAGTTTTCGAAGAGTTATTAATAGAGTTATGGATTATAAGAGTTATTAATATTCAAAATAAAATTGTTTTTAAAAACGATTAGAAATATTGGCAAACATTTAAAGTTAAGGTTAGATGAAATCAAAGTTAAGTCCAATGACTGGCCATAAAACGGCTCAAATAATTTCAGATCCATTACTTCGAGTTCTCAGCGCTGTTATCCTCTGGTTTGTCCCCGTTGTCAGAGGTCACGGCCTTCTCCTTCTCTTTAGACTCTTTGTTGTCCTTATTTTCTTTATTTTCCTTATCCTTATTGTTATCCTTTTCTTTCGCACTTCCTTTGCGTTTCTTTTCTACCACTTCTTCCGGTGGTTTGGGAATGGGTTCTTGGAATGGGTCCAAAATTATTTTTCCCACATTCTTCCTGTCGTGCATTTTCTGCATCGCTTCGGGTATGTCTTCGAAAGCCCAGGAAGAGTCCACTAAAGGCTTTATTTGGCCCTCAGAGTAGAGCTTATAGACTCTGTCCACTATATCGCGTACGTATTCATCTCTTCCCTGTTGGTACAGGAGTTGACGCAAATTGAAACCCGAGATAGTCTTGTTCTCATCGAACAGTTTCATTGGACTCACTTTGTCCACTTGCCACCACTGCACAGGTAGGGATGGGTTAAACAAACAAATTGGTGTCAAATTGACAAATGTATGGAAACAATAGATAATAGAATCGAAAGTTTGAGTGAAAGGAAGTCAATAATTATTTAGAGATTAGTTAAATAAAGATATCAATTGATTAGTCTTTAAAAGTTTAGAAATCAATAGACAAAACATAACATCCGTCACAGCCTTTGGTTATATTTTTAGACTAAAAGCGATTATCGGACAAAACCAGATAAGGAATAGACTAAACCAAACACTAAACAGACTTCACTTACAAACTTCGCTAAACTAAACAGACTTTTGGTCTCTCCTGTCGTTAAATTAGAAGCGCCTAAAAAATAAAACCACAAAATATGAGAAAAATATTATAAAACTCACTGATTTTGCAAAACTAAAAAAGCTTTTCGTCTCTCCGGCGACGACACAAGACGTACCTAAAGTGCAAACACAGTATAACTCATAATTAGATAAGCATTTGTTAAATGTTTAAAAACATTTCCATACATACCATACAATATGTATCGGCCCATTGGCTTCAAGAGGTTATATCCTTTGTTTGCGTCGTCTCCACACAGACAGTCCAACACCAGATCAACGCCTTCGGGAGAGATCCTAATCAATGATATAAACCAAAACAATTAAATTATATTCAAATAAAAATTAATAATCACTTTTTGATTTCCTGGACGTAATCATTCGAGTGATCGATCAGATGAGTGACATTTGTGATGGACTCGTGTTTATGTTTAGAAGCCGTTCCAATTAGAGTCACATCGCCCACAGTTTTGGCCAATTGTGCCACTGCTTGGCCCTAAAGTTTTAGAATTCGATTCTATAAATTCAATATCAAAAACAATCGAATGATAATATAAAATACATACCACTCCTCCGCCTACAGAATGGACGAGAACTGTTTGTTCACTCTTGAGATTACCGATTTCAAAGAGTAGAGCATAGGCCACAACATAATTCATAGTAGTGGCCGCCGCGTCAGCGAAACTCATTTTGGCCGGAATTTTGTAGACATACTTTGCGGGCACAGATACCAGTTCAGCCCAGGCACGCGACTCATTAAGTGCCGCCACTCTATCGCCGACTCGAAGTCCTTTAAGTATTTATCAAAGAAAATAAATTCAACAAAACTTAATTAACCGATCAATTGGTAATCAACAAACCGGTCACTCCTTCGCCGACTGCCTCTACTTCTCCGGCGCACTCAAAGCCCATAATAAACGGGGCTTTGCTTTTGGGCGGGTTATCGATAACTCCCTGTCTTAGCATAAGATCAGGAAAGTTGAGACCACTGAAGGGTTTAATATTAATAAAGGGTTTAATGTTTTTCAATAATAAATATGTTTTGCAAAAAATGATACATTAATTAGTGTTTAAATAATAATCGTATCGAATGACTCATTTGTTTTAATTGCAAATAGCGTTGCATTGAGTCAATTGAAAACAACACCCTTTTGTGCCAATACTATGCTATCAATAGGCATAACAAACATCTGGAATCTTATGAATCGCTTTAAATCATATGCGGGTCTCAGCTATTCGTGCGTTCAATCAATTTATTAACTGTTATTCAATTGTTTATTCAATTCATAACCGTTTCGCTAATTATTGAACATATTTTAAGTTCAAATGCATTAAAAATTGTAATTAAAGTTCATTCAGTCGTATATAAACTATAGACTCGTCTAAACTATTGATAGGTTTTAAAGCAATAAATCATTCAAATGGTCTCAAAAACAATTCAATGAAAGTGTCAAACAATTGGTTGCAATAGAAATGCGATTGTATTTGAATGACAATCAATACATACCATGCCTTCACTCGAATTAGTACTTCTCCTTCAGAGAGTTGAGGTTCCGGTCGTTTCAATACTTTAACTGTTTTGAGGCCTAAAAGAGACACAAAAGTAAATGAGATGTTAGACAAGGGATTCACGTAATGTCCAACACATGACATCAGTGGCCAATACCTCCAAAGCCGGTCAACACAATCGCTCGCATCTCTTTAGCGGTGCTCTGAGTCTTCTCTTTATCTTCCTCTCCATTCTGTTCTCCATTTTTAGTCTCTTTCGGTTCCAAATCCTTTTGATTATCATTTGTGGTCACCGTTTCAGACATTTTCTATTCTTTTCTTTCGTTTAAATTTAAAATAAATGAAAAATGTTTTGCAATTAATTGACAATTAATTTGTGACAACAGTTGTGTCAATACAATAGAGAGAGTGAAGTGAATATCGATATAACACTACCTCTTATACTATACACCGCTCATAGACTATGTATTCAATACATTCAATGACTGTATGTCTCAATGAGTGGATTCCACCCAAAAATTCTGTCAAAACAGTCACTCTTTTTGTGCTTCCAATCACTGCATTGTATTCTATCGATGAATGCATTGAATGGAATGCTTTACAACTCATCTATAGTGCCATCTCTTGTCCAACACTACAGTCGTTGTGCAATGTTTTCGTTTGTTTTTGTTGTTATTTAGACTTAAAGCAAAGCATTCAAAGCCTTCACAGACTCTAAACTAATATACAGTTGTTTTTACAGTAATTAATGTTTTAATTATTTCTAAACCATTAATGTATTGAATGAGATATGAGTCGAGACTATGACTCAAACTTTGATACCGAAAGTGAATGCGAAGAGAGAGGAAAGAGTGGAGTGGGAGGAGAGAGAGGAACGACCAAAAGGAAAGAGCAAAATGTGAATGAATGGCAAACACTGACCAAAAAACGAAAGCCATTAAGAAATGAATTCATTGAAGAGTCGGATAAATACGAGAGAAAATTGAGGACTAATTTGCAATCACTGGACGCCTATTCCAGACATAAACTACTGGTCAATGAGTATATCCTCAGCTATAGTGGAAGTACTGCTAAACTGGTCAGAGATAAGTCCAAAGACAAGACAGAGTATGAAGTGCTTAGAGATAATCACCGCTTCATTTGGGACGAGTCAGAGGAAGGGCTCTCTTGGGGTCAAAGACTGGCCAAAAACTATTACAACAAACTGTTCAAAGAGTACTGTATTTCAGATTTGAGTCGATATAAGGAAAACAAGTTTGGAATGCGATGGAGGACTGAGAAGGAGGTAATCGAAGGCAGGGGTCAGTTCTCGTGCGGTGCAAAACATTGTGAGAACAGAGAAGGACTCAAGAGTTGGGAAGTATTGTTCGCATACGAAGAGTTGGGACAAAAGAAGAGCGCTTTAGTCAAACTGAGGTTATGTGTGGACTGTTCTGTAAAATTGAATTATAGGCACAAAAGGAAAGAAATTAAGAAAATGAAAAAATATGACAAAAGGGGCCGAAGGGAGAGGAACAGTAGATCAGATACTTCTGCAGACGAGTCGACGGTCAGCACATCCAATGAATTAGAAGATAATAGATCTGAGACTAAGGGTCACTCAGATAAGGGTCACTCCAGTAGTGATGTGAACGAGATATGGACTAAACCTCAACCCATTCCTGATTTGGACAAACCTATTGACGATGAGTTCGACGAATATTTAGAAGACTTATTGCTATAAATTATTTAAGTTTTCTATAAATATTTGTAAATAAATTAAATAAATTTTATTTTAATCTTTAATTTTAGATTATTTGTGAATTATTATTGAAATAGATTTGAAAACATTGAAAGCTTTTATCAAAAATGAAATATTCAATGAATGATTCAAATGTCTATTCATTTATTTGGAATTTCAAAAACTATTTTGTTGTTTATTTTGATTTATCCAAAAGTGTTTTACTGCCTATGAATAAGTGTATGAATGGATCAAACAAAGTAGGAGTTGATTGGGATCTAAATTATTTTACTGTGAGTGACAGCTTTGAGATGTGTTTCTAATGACATATATATTACACATTTCTTAAATATATTGATAAATAAAATTTAATGCAATTATCGATATTTTGAGTA
>JAQGCG010000079.1:0-11203 GCA_034699285.1 Liacarus coracinus | reverse complement strand
CCTTTCCCTCTCCTCTCTTACCGAATCTCTCCAGTGATGTGACACTAAGGCTCAGATGATGTTTAGAGTGAGACACAGGACTAGAAGTAAGAGAACACCGATTTCTATAATAGTATCAATTCGTCTCTCAATGTGCACATCATTTATAACATTTTGTTCTTCTCTTCCAATAATCCAATTCATTGCTCACATATTCTGAATGTGAAACCAAAAGCACTGACTCTTATATAATATTAGATAATATTTTTTTCTCTAAATAATGTCATTCAACTCATGCGATATATTACCAGAACTTACTTTTTGTGTGTATTTTTGGGTTCAGTGCAGAGCACAGACTCACTTCTCTTGTGGTCAATAAGTTATTGACGATTATATCGAAGACTTTTTCTTTTTGAAGACATATTCTTATTATTGAAATGTCAGTTATGTTATGTTTTTTTCCCCTGTGCTGTCTGTCTTCGTTTATATGTATTATCTGTGCTCTGCTCTGAAGCACTAGTGTTTGTCCTGATCTGTGTTTCCATTATCTGCTATCATATGATTGTGTGTTTGCACTCATTCCCAGTGAACTTATGGAAGGAATGCAAACATTTTTTATATAACATTTCGTTTATTATATATTTTATTTGAATTTTTTGATCCACTCGTTGACAGTCAAGAGTCAAATAGTGTTAAATAGTATTTTTGTGAGTTTGACATAAGTGTTGTGAAGACTCCGCGCGAATAACCATTTGAGAGCGACTTTTACCAGAAATTCCAGTTTTTAAGATCAGACGAATGGAATGCCATGAATGCAGATATTTTTGATACTCTTCTGCAATGTGGTTGCACTGGACTCACTACTTGTGCTCTTTGGGCTCAGACATCGGCCATTCCAACAAACACTTTGATATATTCCACAGTTTAACAGATTGTCGACAATTTAAAGAACTCTGGCTTTAAATCAAAATATCCACAGAAAAGCAATTGTAAACAAAACAGACGTTTTCGCTGTCTTTTTGATTGTAAAGACATTTTTGAATACATTATACACTAAATGCATATGTTTTAGAGGGTTTCGCTTTAATTTTTGATTTAAACATAACATCTTCTCTCTGTCGCCCGGATTAACACCGATAAGACTGCCGACGCTCTCACTCTCAGTGCTCTGATTGCTGCTAAATGAGAGGCACAAGCAATTTGATGCCAAACCACTGCACCCCAGACAAGGCCTTCACTCACTTATATTTTTGTTATCCATATCTCACATGATTTCTGTGTTGAAAAACATTTGACAATTTAAAAAAAAAATATTTTGCCTCTACTCCTGTACTCCTGTACTGAATGTCGAGTTCTCTCACTTTTATCAGATTTTTATAATTAATTTATTATTAATTCACTTATAAATAGTATTTATTATTTTTACATTAATTTTAAATCTTTTTATAGATATATACAATATATATATATATTTTCCTCATTAAATGCCTATTAATTAACTCATAATTAATTTTTTTACTCTAGTTATTAGTTTTTTAAATGTCGAGATATAAACAATGGTTTTAAATAACAATTTATCATTTTTTTCTCTCTTTTCTGACTCATTCTTCAATGTTGTAATGAAATTCCTATTTTGATTTTGAATTATTAAATATATTTTTTTTAACATTTTAACAAATATTTTATTACAACAAAAAATAATAAAATATATATTAATTAAGCGAAATATCTGTAAAGACGTCATTGAATTTCATTTATTTTTCTCTTTTAAAATTGTTTTTTGATCTCAAGATTCGAAGAAATATATATATATATTAAGTCGATTCCCAAACCCCTGTTTATATGAACTTAATTTTCTGTAGAAATAAATTTTTTTTTTCTTGATATTATTTTTTAATCGCTTTTCATTCGATTTTTTCTTCTTCTGTAGACTTGTTTTTCGTGTGTTTGAAAATTTTCAATTTTTTTTCTACAGAAGAAAGAATAAAAATATTGTATTATTTTTTAACTTTAATGTTTCCAATGCTCTCTCATCTATGAAATAACTTATTTTTTTAATGTTTTAAGAATTGGTTCCTTCGATTAATTTCGTTCACATATCATATCAGATGCGCTAAAAACCGATTTATTAGTAATTTATTTTTTAAGAAACACAAAAATTTCATGAGTACTATGGCTTGAAATGGGTTAAAGGCTTATAAGTTATATAACACATCATTAATTATATAAATATAACAGATGTCAATAGATTTTCATTAATATCTGTTTAATATTTTGTCGACAAAAAACTGATTCCCTTAAGAGAAATACCGACTCTTCTATGTTCTGGAAAATACATTTTCTCATTGAAAGATAGGTTAAGAAAGAGTGCAAAAAATGTTTTATTCACTCATATCATGTATATATCACATGCCTTTAAAAATAGCTAAATATCTTTAATTTGTTTTTTCTCTTTTATTCATTTGTGGGAAAGATTTTGTTGTTTTTTGTTCTTTTGATAAATTTTTAAGAATAATATTTAGTTTTATGTCTTTTTATTTTAATCCATAATATTTTTATTAAAGGTTAAGATATGATGTGTTGTTGTGTATGTGTGACTGTTCTCACGCCTTCTTAGTCTCCAATGCCTCTCGATTTTGTGCCCAAATGTGTAGACAATATATATATGAAAAGCAATTTCTTCAGTGACAACAAAATCTGTTAAAATATTTTTCCACTCATTTGTTGGACTGGTTTTTATGGATCGAAACAAAACAAAATATGAAGTAAAAGAAATATTTTTTAAAGAAGTATTTTCTTATCATAAATAGCAGCGATGGTTGAGATAGTAATATATGACTAATATTTTTATATTTATATAATAAATATATTTATTAGTTGTGTATAAGAGTTATAAAGAGATGTTATATAAAATTGAAAGTAAGAGATAAAAAGGCAACGAATTCTTACACAACTATTCCATTTTTGTCGATTCTCTTCCAATACTATGTGCACTAATATATCTAATATAGTGTTCATATGTGTTCGTATAGTGTAGTGTAGAGTACGTAATGTTATGTTTGCGTTGGGCTGTTATTTCTTATGTATGGCTGTTGTAGTGATGTTGTAGTGTATTCTCTCTCACATCTCCATAATGTAATGGTTGATCATATATACCGTTTATATATCTTATATGTATTTTAAAGTAATAAAACTTGTGCTTCTCATCCTGTTTTGGTTTGCTGTTTGCCAACACTAACACAACATATTTGTGCAAAAATAAAAAAACACTACTTCTGTGATGTCTTGTGTGTTGTATTCTTTTAAAAAAAGTTAATGTCGAGTATTGCTGTATAAATAAAGTCTATGATATATATTAGATTTTTTAGGCATTAGTTTTTCAGAACAACTTTTTTCAGACCATATTTTCGCATCACTTCTCTGCTCAGACACACGAACTACTAATGCAAACTTTGGCTATCATTTGAAGAGCACCGCAAATACAGGCATTCAATAGTTTTTTTACTACATTTTTTATATGCCTTTTCTCAATGAATATACAGTTTATATGTATTTTCTTTAGCTATTCTTTTGTTGTATAGCACTTGTAGTTTAAGAAAATAATGCCTGCATTAGCCAAAACCCGATCTCACTATTCATTTGATAATAATTTTTTTCTCTCTTCGCTTATAAAAAGTCATTGGTTTAGGCTTTTTATTATTATTTTTTCTCTTTTTTTTATTGTTTTATTTCTCATTTTCCGACTCCGAGTTTCCAACTCTTATTCTTGGAATAGGATTTATGCTTCAGAGATTGGATTGGCCTCGAACCTACCTGTCCAATGATAAATGAATTGTTTAATCAAATGTATCATTTTATTTCTTTTTTATATATATTTTTGCGAAGCATTTGCTTTCATTTCTCTCTTTTCTCCGTCTTTTTAATGGCTTTTTATTATTAAATATTATTTTATTATTTGTTTATTTAATATTTACTTTTCATTGAAATCTTATTTAAAATATGAAATCATTTATTGCGTCTCTTTTTTTCTTCTCTACTTCTAAAACGATATAAATCATACATCAGTTTTATATTTTTGATTTTGAAGTTGAACTCCAGGTTCTCTTTATTTTTATTTTAGTTAAATCTCAAAACTAACAGAAAAATACTTGAAATTCTGTTCTGTTGTCTGAGGAATGAGAAAGAAAATGATTTTTGAGTGAAACGGATAGAGAATTGCGTAACAGTTTTGGAGAGAATTTATAAATAATCCAAACGTTTAAAGTTAAAGTCACTTCTGTTTTGTGTTATCTTTCTCTTCCTCTCATTCTCATAGAGTGCTGTAGTATTTCTGTTTATTTCAGTTCACAGAATAGTTTTTTGCTCTGATTTTTTTCTTTTATGTTTTTTTCTCTCTTCGTTTCTTTTCTTTTCTCTTAAGTTTTTCTTCTCTCTTAAGACAAACGTATATTTACGGCAAATAAAGAGGGAGTAAAATAGAGTATAAGTTATATATAAATTGTTGTCTCAATTTGTTTTAGTCGTGTGTTTTTGTGGCGACGACGGGATGTTTAGAATGTGTTTTCCGATCCGCAGGAAGTCTATAGAAAAATAATAATAAGGAATATAAGTGACTCCAAGAATGAGTTGTACACCTCATACCATACCTCACACCCGAACACTAGCATTGAATTTGTTGCTTACGATACAATTGACTCTTTTTTGGCTTAATTTCATATCAGTTCTCTATAACTCTTGTTATGCATTCGCAAACACAAACAAACAAATAAAAAGAGAAAGTTTTTTATTCTTGTATTTGAGCCAAATCTCACTCCACATTCTCCGTCTCCTCTATTCTCTGACTCAATATTCCGAATATTTGTCTGCATTTCTCTCTATTCTCTCATAAAGTCTTTTACACTTGTCTTTTGTCTTTTGATTTATTGGATCCCAAGAAATGAATTTAGAATAGAAATGAACGCCAGAGTGAAGTGAAATAAATGAATTGCTGGTTACGTATCATTCCTTCCACTTCTTATTCCATTTGGCATTGTTTTGCACAGTTATATATTTGGTCGAACAGTTATATTAAACTCATAGTTAGTCTTCTTATACTCCAAACCTATTTGTGTTAAACACTCGACACAAACCATTGCAACTCATCATTACATTCATTACTATATATAACACAAATATTTTGTGTATATATTATTCGTTGGCTTTTTTGTTGATTGCCTTTAAGGACCTATTTATTTGATCCGTGAATGTAATGATTGCACACAAACATAAAAAATATGCACTGATTTTGTGCTGTTTTTAAAGCCTGTTTGACTCGGATTCACACAACTCATACATATTCTGTATTTTTCTGGTTCTCTCTCTCCTCTTCTCCTTTGATGTTATGCTTAAAAGCCTTCTATTACTTCACTGACTGTTGTATATCGTGTTTCAACTCTTAAATCTTATTATTATTGCTTTGGGAGAGCAGTGGATATGCTGTGCAAATGTAGTGATTCTCTTAGAGAGTTAGTCCACAACTCATATACTATTATACAGTTATGTTATTATAATAATACTAATAATAATAAAGTATAGAATAGTATAGTTTAGTATATTCTGTATATATTTTGATTCCACAGCGAATTTATTTGTGGACATAATTTTTGTCGCTCTGTGTTCGGAGACATTATGTGGTATTTGAGCCAACATTATATCATATGTACGAAACACTCTATACTAATATTGAAACCATAACTTACAGTTGTATAGCTCTCCTGACTCTTCCCCGTTATTCTGTGCCATCAGTACATTCTCTCTCTGTTCACTCCAACTGTACAGCTCATCCATCGTTGCCTTAATATATATATATATTTATTCTTAACTTAAACTAATTGCGAAATTCTATATCTAAGTGCTCCACAAAAAAACAGTGCAATAATTGTGAATATTGTCGTATTAAGGGCGAGGTCTTTATCCCAAACACACACAACTCCCACATGTCGTCGGATGGAAATTATGTGTAAAATTTTTATAAATTAAATGAAATAAATTGCGCGTAATTTCACGTTTGAATTTTGAAATTATCAAATCAGACCTAAAAATATATTTTTTACCCAAATGTTTGCCAAAAATGTGATATTTTTGATGTATTCAAACATTAATTATTTATTACTGTTTTAAGTAATTATTTCTGTTTTTAATATTCGGAAAAATGTTTATTAAATATTATTTTTTTAAATATATTTAATATATATTTTTATTTTGGGACTAATTTTATGTAATTTTATACAAGTTTTTATACATTATTTATAGAGAATTATGTTTTTTCAAATTCAAATATAGAATATGTAAGAGGAGATGAGACACATGCCTAACCCACATGTCTTGTTGCCGGGGCTACTCTGGCCTCCACTTGTTTTATGTGATTCTCTCCACTGCTTTACTATTAGTATTATTATTGTTGTATTGAATAATAACAATAAATATATTTTTAGCTAATATTTATACAAATGATATAAGCGTTCGTATGTGTTGTATGTCTTTCCTCCTAAGCCTTAACTGTCGGTGTATTTACTCTCTATGCCATCCCATTCATAGAAAAAGCATCAAATATTTATGGGATTGTCTTTACTATGAGATCGTTTGCCAGTAGTGAGTAATAGGGCTGTTATGCGAACAGTTGGCTCTGTTTGGCTATATATTGCCTAACCTTATGACCCCATATCTCAACGTATGTGCCGTATGTGTGACATGAAGTATACCAATTGGGCTCACAATAGAGAGAGTTTATTAAATTACATCACAAACTCATATCTCACTACATATGAGAACACATTTATTATATTTTTGTCCAGAAATTTGTCTCAAATCCAAAATATATGCTCTCATTATATCCGTTAGAAAATTGAGTGCAAATTAATTATTAATAATCATTAAAAAACATTTTAACAAATATTTTAATATTTAATATAAGGTGCAGTGCAATAGTGCACTGAACCAACTATTGCAAGGCATATACTCTACACAACTCGAGTGAATCCACTTTTTATATTATATGACAATTATTTTTATTTATTTATATTAATATTGTTTTTAATACAATATTCTCCTAATTTACTCAAACAATTTCCTGTGCGTAAGAGAACAGCCTTTAACTAAATTCTCTATCCCTTCCCTATGTTCTCACTGATTCACTCGATTCAGTCCTATCCCAAGTGCTGTTTTTATAGCCAAAAGCCTTCGCACACAAACTCTATTCTCAAATTTGTCTCAAAAATGTTTGCGTTTGACTCCCACTCCCACTCACACCCAATAAGTCGACCCAATCTCTTATGTCTTGCGCTTATGTATTGCGTGAATAGTGAGAGAAGTTGTGTTGTGTTTCGCTCTAAAAAAGGTCACGTAATTAGTTGTTATATCCACTCCAATATATTTATATATCAGAGTAACAGATCTCTGGCACTGGACTTCACTTCATTCCAACACTTATTTGGAATTTATTTTTTTCTTCTCTTCATTTAATGGCTTTCCTATACCTGTAGTGAGTCGTCAGTCAAAGCCTACGTATTATCGTTTCGTTTTCAACACACGAGTAGTTCATTCATTTGATTGAACACAATCTCTGAGAGAAAAATATTATATGAATTCATTTTTTTGTGATATTAAAAAATATTATTCTCTTCTACTCATACCTTATATTTGGGCACTGAGTCAGCCCTCCAGCACATTCTGATTTATAGCTTTTTCTCTCTATTTATTTCTCTAACTTTAACTCTCTTTCTCTCTCTGTATGTCTGTCTCACTATCTGTGCGTTCATTGCATTGCTTAACATTCCACTACTCTTTTGATGATGTATTTCTATTTTTACTCTAATATTGATTCTCTAATATATTTTCTTTATTATATTGATATATAAATGATTTTTCATGTCTACCAAAACTTCATCTCATCTCTGATTTTATAATATATATTAAAAGCATATAATATATAAAAAATGAAATATAAATTACATATATATCATAGAATTGAATGCACAGGTGGTCAATGGCAGAGGCAATAGACAAAAGAACAAAAAGAGATCAAAAGACAGATAACAAAAACAGATTTATTTTTTATATGAATTTTATTTTTTTATATTAATATTTTTATTGTAATGTTTTTTATCTACAATTCTAAGGAATATAATTAAATTTCAAATGAGATTTATTTTATATATGTATTAAAAATTTATATATATTTCTCTTAAAAAATATTTATTTTCTTCTTAAATATCAATTCAAGCATTGATTTAAAGAAATCATGAAATGATAGAATTTTTTTCCTCTCGATATCATTCAATGATTACAATTGATTGTCTCAATGAATCGATTCTTTATAATTATTTTTTTCTTCGACTAATTTTATTGTTTTATTTTTTTCCCAATTTTCTATTGATTATTCGGTTCTAGTCTTCAATTTAATAGCTTTAAAATTGTTTTACTGACTATTAATTTCACACATTTATTGCTTTGATTTAATGAAATCGAGGATTGAATTGAAAAAAATTGTCCTAAACTTTGAAACGAAAGACTATTTCTTTCCGAAAGTTGTGTTCGGGTGAACTTCAAACTCCCACCTATTAATTGTTTATTTAACTCATCACACATTACTCCTACTACCTGTGCCCGACCTCCTCTCTGCCCACTTCACTCCACTGGAGAGAAGTTCAAAATTGGAGTTCATTTCATATGATCTGATATTTTAGTATAAAAAAACATTAATCTCTTTGAATAGAAATATCTAATAATGAAGTTTTGAATAAGAAGTGAATTTAGTTTTTTTTAATTCCGAAAAGAGCTGTTAATAAATATAGAATAGGAACGGGAACGTTTTTAAGTACTCTATTTATGTTAAGTTTGGGCTAAACCTAGAATTATAGTGAACTGTAATCGAAAAAAATTCAAAAGAAAAAAATTGTGATTTTATTCATATTATTTTCATTATTATTATTATTGTTATGATTATTAAGTGTAATGTTTTTGTTCATACTTTTAGAACTTTAGATATCAATTATTAGATATATTTTTATCTCTTATTCCACTTGTAATCTGTCTCTCAATGTTTGAATTATATAATGAGATGATATCATAACAATCGTAGTCTTAATATACAATTAGTTTGTGTTATATTTTATATTAATATTATTAGAAATGATGAATCGTTTATAATTGAAGCGATTGGTCTCTTAAATGTTGAACTAATGTTTTTTCTCTCTCCTCTCCCCCTCCCTCTCCGTATCTTTCCATTCAATGATCTGTCTGTCTGTCTGTATATGTAATTAATTTTTTTTTTCGTAACAGAAAAAGAGAGAATAATATTTGTTTCACAAACTGTTTGCATAAGAGAAGCGTATTTTCTAATTAATGATATTTAAACTGATTTTTTTTCTTCCAAAAGATTTGTCTTTAATTTTATTTCCAAATGTTATTATTATTTTAGTTTTATTTTTTGTATAATATTTTTTTCCCCTATTTTTCTGTAAATCATTAGAGATTTAGATTTTTATTTTATTTTTGCGAATATAAATGACACAAAATATTGTGTTTATTATACGAATAATATTTAATGGGAATAATGTATTAAATGTAATGATTTTTAAAGCGATTTCTAAAACTAAACCGACTTATGATTGCAATTATATGTTTGAATTGGTTTTTGTTCTTTATTTTTCTCTTCACTAAAACTTTATTTTTGTGAACTAAAAATAAGATATAATTATCACTTTATATATGAATGAAAGGCAAGAATTTTTTGGTTAGAATTATGACTCGATTTTAATTATAATTTAGCGTTAATTTTGTTCTTCCCTTTCCATTCAATTCTTCGTTTTTGTTGTGATTTGGTTTTCGTTTTTTAGGGATTTTGTTGTTGTTTTGTTTTATTATTTCTGATGAGAAAAAAGTTTTATTTTATTATTTTTGTTCTTTTTTTTGTTTTGTTTTGCCTCTAATTTTCTAATTTTATTTTCAAAGACCGACTGATTGTCTGTTCCTCTTATTCTTCAAGTAATACAGACTTAAAATTAGAAGAAGAAAAAGAAGAAGAAATGCATTAACAAAATGGAAATACAGAAATGATTTTTGGGAAATGAGTGCTTCCATTCAGTGCTCTCTTTTAGTGTTCAAAGAGAAAAATTTAGTTTAATTAGGTTTCAGTGGATTCCTATATAAATTAAATTTATATTCAACTCTAATGTAGAGAAGAAGAAAAAATAATTTTATCTATTAATGAGTGTGTAATACGAGAGACATTTCAATTTGGATTCTTTTCATCACTAATTTTAATCATTTTGTGGTGAATTTTATTATATAATTATTGTTACTCTAAAACTTTTTTTCTTTTTTTGCTTTTCATTATTTCGTGTCTTTTTTATGACAGAATGATTCAAAAAAATTATTTATTTTTTTTCTGTATATTCTCTTCTCTCTTGTGATCTCTATTAACAATAGCCTGTGTTGTAGTGTTTGGTACATAACAATTGTCATCTTCTTATTCTTCTACATCTTGTATACTATGATATGACCAGTAGTTTCATTGCAATACACTCTTAGCAAACAGTGAAGCGTTTTATACTATAAGTTAGTTGTCTTCAAGAATAGTATAACCAATAAGTTCTTCTTCTTGTATAACAACAAAGAAGAGAAGAGTAGTTAAGAGTGAGCGCACACCTGATTCTCCTCTTTCGCTATACAGTATCTGTGCATTCAATAGTGTAGTTGTAGTGAAAAAATATATAATAATAATATAATATTAATTCTTGTGTGTCAATGACAGCCCCCGACGTAAAGCCCTTATCAAGTAATCTATGAATTCTATGAAATGAAATATAATATGAAAAAAATGTAATGAATTTTATTTTATTTTTCTTTTTTTAGTGAATCATTAAAATTAAATTAATTGTGCGAATTGTAGACTACTTTATAATCATTAAAAGTCTGTATTTCTCATCTGTCGACGACTTGTGTTCGCAATTAATATATTTCATAACTCTTTACTATTTTATATCTATATTGTATTCAACTCTATCGCAGACTTACTCTGAAAACTAATTGCGTAAATATTTTAATAATATAAACACAACTACTGTATAGACAAACAGTAAGTTTATATCACATTATGTTTTAAGTGTTGGACAAAAATATTTTTAATGGCATTTGTTTGGGAAATGAGTGAATGTTTTGTTGTGTTTAAGTGAGTGTAATATGT